>WNHD01002032.1:0-16437 GCA_011057455.1 Ganaspis sp. Gsp50
CTTTTTTACATTTCTTTTTATTTCTTTACATTTCTTTTTACTTCTTTACATTTATTTATACTTTTTTACATTTCTTTTTATTTCTTTTCATTTATTTATACTTTTTTATAATTATTTTTACTCATTTACATTTATTTATACTTTTCACATTTCTTTTTATTTCTTTTAATTTATTTATGCTTTTTTACATTTCTTTTTATTTCTTTTCATTTATTTATACTTATTGACATTTATTTTTACTTCTTTATATTTAAAATGATGCTTCCTCTGTAGGGGGAAGCATTATAATCGTGTTTGTGTTTATTTATACTTCTTTACACTTATTTTTACTTTTTTATATTTATTTAAAATCACGCTTCCTCTATATGAGGAATCATTATAATCGTGTCGGTTTTTATTTATACTTTTGTTTATTTAGATTTGTGTATATATATTTATTTAGATTTATTTAGATAAGTGTATATATTTATTTAGATTTATCTAGATTTATTTAGATAAGTATATATTTATTTAGATTTATCTAGATTTATTTAGATTTATTAGAGTGATTTTAATGAGATCCATTTATTGAATTTTTCGGTTTTTTTTAACACCTAGGCTTGCAACAACAGCGGGGAAGATACAATATCCAGAGAAGTACAAAATACCTCATTTCCTGGACCTACTATAAGCCGAGCACCAATATCAGCGGAGCCTAACTATTTAGATCCAACACCAATTAGGAACAATAATCACACTGGCTCTAGATTTTCGCACAGTCAGCAAAATGGAATTGGAAGATTGAGCAGTGTAGGAAGCAGCAGCGGGCCTATGTCTCCTCAGGGAACTTTGGGATCTCCATCCCCACCTCTCACATTACCACCGCCTCCGCCCGTTCCAAGTTTGCATTCATCTTCATTGTATGTCAATGAAGAAGTATTGTCTTCCATGACCATTGAAATGGAGCACAATAATAACAAAAATCTCCGAAAAACTATGCAAAGGTAAGTGCATTATTTTCTTCTCTGACAAAACATCTCTTTTATGAAAATTTGAAATTATACTCAAATTTATTACAATATTTTCAAATTAATAATTTGCAGTAAATAAATTTTAGCTGTATATTACAAAATTTTAGACGAAAAAATTCCCGGTTAAAATGGAGTAAAGAATACAGAATTTTTATTGCATTCTTTTAGCAAAATATTCGGTGTAATAGAAATTATTCTAATGGAAAATTTAGGTGGCTTGGAAATTATGTTAATAGAACATTGGGTGGATCAATTTCTGGGTGAATTTGAATTTTACAAAAATATGGATTTTCTGTTTTTTGTAAATTTGCAACATTTCCTTAAATCTTCGTATATATTTAGATGAAAATGAATTAATTTAGACTACTTTTGGAACATCGAAAATCGTCACGATTGCAAGACTTTTCTACAAGAAAACAAAATTTTTCAATATTCTTTAATACCATTCTTTGAGAAACATTAAATAACTTTCTTTCGTATTTAATATTAATATGGTTTATAATTTATAATAAATTTCTACGATACTTTAGATGAAAGAATTTCTGAAATAACTGAAAAACGAAGTTGTATTTTAAATTAAAAGATTATTTAATGATACTGAAAATGTACTGAAATTTAAAAAAAATAGAAAAATTTAAAGAAAACAGAAAAGAACTATCGTGCACCGGGGTAATTTGAAAAAAAAATTGGGTTAAATGTGGTTACGCTAGAGCTTTTAATATTTAAAAAATTTATTACGAAAATTTAATTTGGACGCTATATTAAATATAAAATTACGGTATGCGTCAAATACAAATAATTATAAAACAAATAAACATTTAAAAAGTAATGTAATGCGTAAAACTAGCGTTACATAATTACCCCTGAAAATCGAGACAGGGTTTCTAAAACTGTAAAATACTTCAAACTGCCTCAAAGTATTCAAAAAAAAAACTTCAGAATATTTAAAAATACTTAAAATTACTTTAAAATATTTCCAAACACTTCCCAATATTTCAACATATTTTTAAAAAACTTTAAAAAACTTATTAAATCACTTTAAAAGACTATAAAATATTTAAAGATACTTAAAATTTCTTTAGAACATTAAAAAATATTTAAAACTACGTTAAAATACTTCAGACTATTCTAAATACTTCAAAATATTTAAAGAATACTTAAAAATAATTTAGAATTATTCCAAATTCCTTCCAGTACTTCCAAATATTTAAAAACACTTATAAATACATACTACAATACTACAATAAATTTAAATATACTTACAATTATTTTAAAATTCATTTTAAAAACTTTAAAAGACTTCAAAAAAGTTTAAAGTATTTAATGATATTAGCATTTTGAGAATTAAATGAAAAATAAATAGATTTTAGAATACCACTTTTTTAAAAATATTTTAAAATTAATATACTTCAAAATATTTTAAAATATTTAAAAATTATTTAATGTACTTTAGAATATTTAAAAATATTTAAAAATACTTAAAACTATTAAAAGTATTAAAAAACATTTCAAAATGCTTAAAATCGTTTTAAAATATTTAAAGAATACTTAAAATTAATTTAAATATTTTTCACATACTTCCCTATACTTCAAAATATTTTAAAATGCTTCTACAAATTTTTAAAATTACCTAAAAATACTACAAAATATTTAAATATACTTCAAATCGTTTAAAATACCTTAAAATACTAAAGAAAATGAAAGAATCCTTAAAAATATTTAAAAATCCTATAAAATATTGGAAATACCTTCAAAATTATTAAAATACTTAAAATTATAATAAAATTTATCCAAAAAGTTCCCAATAATTCAAAATATTTTAAAATACTTCACAATATTGAAAAATACTTAAGTGTACCACAGAATATTTAAATATACTTTAAATTATTTAAAATACTTTAAACAACTTCAAAATATTGGAAAATATTTAAAAGTAGGTAATTAAAAATACTTCAAAAATTGTCTAAATACATCCCAATACTTCAAAATATTTAAAAATCCTTCAAGATTTAGAAAAAACATTCAAAATGATTAAAAATACTTAAAAGTGCTACAAAATATGTGAATATACTTAAAATTAATTAATTCACTTAAATAACTTTAAAATACTTTAAAATACTTCATAATATTTAAAAATATTTAAGAATACTCAAAATTACTTTAAAAATTGTCTAAGAACTTCCCAATACCTTAAACTATTTTAAAATCCTAAAATATTAAAAAAAAAACATTAAATAATTTTACAAATTCCTTAAATTACTTTAAATTCTTTTCAACTACTTCCCAATACTTCAGAATATTTTAAAATACTAAATTATATTTAAATGTAGGTACTTAAAATTAATTTAAATAATAAATAATAATTGTAAATACTTCAAATATTTAAAAATTCAAAAAATTCCTTTTAAATACATTAAAATACTTCAAAATGTTAGAAAAATTTGTGCAAATCTTTAAAAATATTTAAATTTACTTAGAAATGTTTCCAAATACTTTCCGGTACCTTAAAATATTTAAAAATGTTTAAAAATACTACACTAAGAAAAATATATTTTTCTGCTAAAAGTGCGGTACTTTTGTAATTTGACGCTTTTGATTAAAAAAAATGTACATACTGTAAAAATCATAGTACCATCGTTTTGTTAATTAGGATGCTATTAATTTCACAGTATGTACTTTTGAATCAATAAATTGGATTCCAATAGTATCGCACTTTTGACAGCTAAGTATTTTTTTCTCAGTTCACAAAATAATATTTAAGTATACTTAAAATTACTTCAAAATACTTTCAAATATTTCAAAATGCTTTATATTACTTTAAAATACCGAAAAAACTTCAAAATATTTAAAGAAATGTTAAAATAGTTCTAATTATTAAAAATTATTAGTATTTTAAGTATTAAATAAGGCCATTATGAAATATAGAAGAAGAAGTATTAAATAATGTATACAAAGTTTTTAAACCATTAGTTTCTTAAAAAATTATAAAAGCATTTAAAATACTTCAGACCGTTTCAAAATATTTAAAAATACTTCAAAATACTTAAGATGGTTTCAAAATTTAAAAATAAGGAACCTTAGTTTCAATTTCTGTTTTCTCCTGCGGTAAATACGAACGATTGTTTTTTTAATTAAATTAATTCTGTTCATAATTAAGATTTTTTAATTCTTTCTTTCTTTTTTTCTTCTATTTTCTTTCTATCTTTTATTTTCTTTCTTTCTTTTTTTCTTTTATTTTCTTTCTATCTCTTTTTCTTTTTTTGTTTTCTTTCTTTCTTTCTTTCTTTTATTTTCTTTCTTTCTATCTTTTATTTTCTTTCTATCTTTTATTTTCTTTCTTTCTTTCATTTTCTTTCTTTTATTTTCTTTCTTTCTTTTTTTTATTTTCTTCCTATCTTTTATTTTCTTTCTTTCTCTTTTTCTTTTATTTTCTTTCTTTCTTTCTTTTATTTCCTTTCTATATCTTTTTCTTTTTTTTCTTTTTTTTCTTCCTTTTTTTCTTTTATTTTCTTTCTTTCTATCTTTTATTTTCTTTCTTTCTTTCTTTTGTTTTCTTTTTATCTTTTATTTTTTTTATTTATTTTATTTTCTTTCTTTCTTTTATTTTCTTTCTTTTTTTCTTTTATTTTCTTTCTTTCTTTCTTTTAGTTTGTTTCTTTGTTTCTTTTATTTTCTTTCTTTGTTTCTTTTATTTTCTTTCTTTCTTTTATTTTCTTTTTATCTTTTATTTTCTTTATTTATTTTATTTTCTTTATTTCTTTTATTTTCTTTTTATCTTTTATTTTCTTTCTTTCTTTTTTTTATTTTCTTCCTATCTTTTATTTTCTTTCTTTCTTTCTTTCTTTTATTTTCTTTCTTTCTTTTTTTTATTTTCTTCCTATCTTTTATTTTCTTTCTTTCTTTCTTTTTTTTATTTTCTTCCTATCTTTTATTTTCTTTCTTTCTTTTTTTTATTTTCTTTTTTTCTTTCTTTTTTTCTTTTATTTTCTTTCTTTCTTTCTTTTATTTCCTTTCTATCTTTCTTTTATTTCCTTTCTATCTTATTTTCTTTTTTTATTTTCTTTCTTTCTTTTTTTCTTCTATTTTCTTTCTATCTTTTATTTTCTTTCTTTCTTTTTTTCTTTTATTTTCTTTCCTTCTCTTTTTCTTTTTTTGTTTTCTTTCTTTCTTTCTTTCTTTTATTTTCTTTCTTTCTCTTTTTCTTTTATTTACTTTCTTTCTTTCTTTTATTTCCTTTCTATCTCTTTTTTTTTTATTTTTTTTCTTTCTTTTTTTCTTTTATTTTCTTTCTTTCTATCTTTTATTTTCTTTCTTTCTTTCTTTTATTTTCTTTCTATCTTTTATTTTCTTTCTATCTTTTATTTTCTTTCTTTCTTTTATTTTCTTTCTTTTTTTCTTTTATTTTCTTTCTTTCTTTCTTTTAGTTTGTTTCTTTTTTTCTTTTATTTTCTTTCTTTCTTTCTTTCTTTTATTTTCTTCCTATCTTTTATTTTCTTTCTTTCTTTTATTTTCTTTTTTTTTCGTTTATTTTCTTTCTTTCTTTCTTTTATTTTCTTTCTATCTTTTATTTTCTTTCTTTCTTTCTTTTTTTTATTTTCTTCCTATCTTTTATTTTCTTTCTTTCATTTATTTTCTTTCTTTCATTTATTTTCTTTCTTTCTTTTATTTTCTTTCTTTCTTTCTTTTATTTTCTTTCTTTTTTTCGTTTATTTTCTTTCTTTCTTTCTTTCTTTTATTTTCTTTCTATCTTTTATTTTCTTTCTTTCTTTTTTTTTATTTTCTTCCTATCTTTTATTTTCTTTCTTTCATTTATTTTATTTATTTCTTTTATTTTCTTTCTTTCTTTCTTTTATTTTCTTTTTATCTATTATTTTCTTTATTTCTTTTATTTTCTCTCTTGCTTTCTTTTACATTCTCTTAAATTGATTGCAGATCCTGCACAATTACGAGTACCACGTCAAATAGTGGTTTTTCGTCATACGACCCGCAAGCAGAAGCCTGTCACCAAAACAAACCGTTACAAACGGCTTGCTACATGAATATTGACATCACCAACGACACCAATTCCTTGTCTCCTTCTCACAGTACTTCGGATTTTACACCCTTGCGAGAAGAGTGCAATCCAGTAGAATTAAGTGAGCATCCTTACATGAATATTAACCAGAATCAAGAGCTAGATGTCCAAACGACGAAATCTAGACCACCGCCATTACCGCGCTTACAATTGGAGTGGGACGAAGCTTCTAGACACTCTTATGCCAATCTACAGCCAAGTGAATTAGACAGTTTAAGAAAACGATTCTCCGGCGCTTCCCTAGTCGAAAAGTTACCACTGCCTCCGTCAACTCCACCCTCATGTATTATCCGAGAAGTAAACTACGCGATCTTAGATTTAGACAAAAAGGACGTTTCCGACAATGTCTCTGACGCCACGGCAAATTCAGCATCGTCGCCTCCCGAATCACCAAATAAGCATGTCAAGGGATACGCTGTCATAGATTTTAATAAAACGGCAGCTCTCTCGCATTCTGTAAACCCCAATCTCGTAAACGACAATGAAGGTTCACGGAAAACTCGTCACAATTCAACGATAAGTGATTTAGCAGCTGCACTTAAGTACAGCTCTTCCGTAAGTGAGTGACTGTTTTTATTTTTTCTTTTTACTCTCAATATTCCAGATTCGCCTTCCACTAACGGCGTACTCCGTTTCAGATGAATTTGGCTTCTATTCAATGAGATACGTACATGAGTATACAAATGGTACTTCATTAACTTTTCTTTTCTCACGAAAATCAAGGGATGGAAACAAATTAATGTTTCGTAGTCAGCAACGTGAAGTGACAAAAAATTAATGTCACGTTAAATAAAAGTTGGTTTATAAACCGACTTTATTTATTATTGTAAATATAAATTTTATATTTATAAATATAAATTTTATATTTATAAATATAAATTTTAATTACCAGCTAAACACTATAGTGTTCATTTGGTGTTTATTAGTTTTTATTATAATTTATTATTTGTTAAATAAAATTTATGTTATGAGACGAAATTAGGCCACCGAAGTGTCACGCTCGAAATGACTTTTTAATTATTGCATTCTCATGAATAAAGAGAGTGTATTTTATTTCATAAAACAATGGAAATGTATTTGCAAGAGACATGTACTTTTCTTTTATAATTCCTTAGAATCTTTTAAAACCAACCCTTGGTTTTTGTGATATATTTCGATCAAAGTTTTTAAAGAATTTGGCTTCTTTTGTGAAAAACACTACGATTGAACGTTTCAATAATGAATCATTTAATTATTGAATTAATATATATTAATATAATTAATACAATCGTTATTTTATTAAATTTCAATTGATTCCTAAGCCATTTATTTATTTTCAAAGATACCTACATACAGGTAAAAAATACAGTGCCAAAGAGACTAGTCTTGATAAATTTAAAAAAAATAACATTTACTCCTCTAGTGAACAATATTTGTAATTTTTTTCATTTATAATTTTTGTACACTCCTTAAAACCACGGCCTATGAAATATTTTTATATATTTAAAAAAGAATTTTTATAGTAAATATTGTTTTTGTTTTCACATTTTTTAACAAAGGTTCTAAAACACGAGTGAAAAACAGCAACACATGTATCAATAAACGAGATTACCAAATAAAATGTAAAAGTTAAGGTTTTAATACTGAAAAAAATTATATCGCAAGTGCCGTTTAAGTGTTAATGTAAATAAATACCAATCAGTTGTTCAATGATTATTGAATTACGTTTTTTAAAGTTTTATTGGAAAAAGAGAGGAATTAGAGAAGTTTACTCAACTTGAGAATGTTGTGTCGCTTCAATAAAAAATTTATTGTGCACTTTGTACAGTTATATGTAAGTAGAATTATTCTTCTTTTTTTAAAGAAGACAATTTGTAATTCACGACAATTATGAGTAGCGAGATTTTTAATGTTAAATTTTATAAAGCTATGCTATTGGATGTATCACTATCGAGTTTATAGAAATCATTATAAGCGGATAAGGAAAGTTATTACAATTAAGATAATTTAAAAAACAAAACTTATTTATAAATGTAATTTGGCCTAGAATGAGACTTGCGAAAGAAATATTTCTTAAAAAATTGAAGAAGTTTGAAAAGAAAGAGCTTGAAGTTTGAAAAATGATAACTTCATTCCATAATTGAGGGTCCGCGTGCAATAACGGCCTCTGAGCGTACACGCAACTTTTTTGCGCAGCCAGAATTTGGCGCGAGTGTAGTTTACTCGCAAAGGCGGTTATTGCATGCGTCAATTGCTAATGTAAGAAAATTGTTATATGTCATAAGTATGGTTTAAAAATGTGTGTAAAACTATATATTGATAATGAATACTAAAGTAATTATCATCGTGAAATGCTGTCAAATTAAACAAAGACGTGCACTCATTTTAAAACAAATAGCAAAATTGAACAAATTATTTTTAATTTTGATAATTAAAGGAATTTAATTTTAGTATTTAAAGAAAGTTTTTGAAAAAAGAGATTTTCAAGAAAGAATTTTCGAACAAAGAGCTTTTGAAGAAGAAATTTTCGAAGAATTTTCAAACAAAGAGCTTTTGAGGAAGAAATTTTCAAACAAAGAATTTTCAAACAAAGAGCTTTTGAAGAATTTTTCGAAGAAAGAGTTTTTGAAGAGAGAATTTTCGAACAAAGAGTTTTTGAACACAGAGTTTCTGAATAGTTTCTAAAAAAAAAACAGTTTCTTTAAATTACAATTATAATAGGATTTGTAAAAAACATATGTAATAAAAAAAACATATGTAATTAAATTTTTTCACTCCGCTTGTTTATGTAATTACTAATTGTAAGAAAACAAATTTTTCTTTCGAAGAAAGATGTTTTAAAATGAAGAATGTAAATGATGCCAAATTAAATGTAATCGACTTCAAAAGTGACAAATTAGTGTAATTGCGCAACAATTGTAAAATTTACATTATTTTTGCTCTTCGTGTAATTTTGTTTTCATTATCAAAAATTATGAGACAACTTATGCACATATTTTAGATAATTTTGATAAATCATTGATTGATAAAAATTGATGCATTTTTTAAACATCTTCAGAAGTTACAACTTTCCGTCCAAAAGCCTATTTACATGTAAAAAAGTATTTTTTTTAATAAAGATATAGATAGGACGTTAAGATTATTTTTTCAAATTTAGAGATGCAATTTTGTGCAAAATTTGAAAAATAATGTTTGTAAATTAGCGAAAGTATTTTTTAATAAAACTAGAAAGAAACAAATTTTGGCGCCAGTTTTGTTTAAAGTAAAATAAATTGTGTGTAAGTGGTCTTATAATCTTTGGTAGTTTTTAAGTAGAATAGCGCTTACATATCTTTTCAGCAAAAAAGGTTTGCTAGCTTTTGGGAATATTTTGCTACAACTTTTGCAACTTTTTTGTAATTCACAAAGATTATTAATTTTTTATTATACAATGATTATCAATCGTTTTGTAACTCATAACAAGGATTATCAATTTGTTTGTATCGTGTAAATTATTCTTTTGTATCGTGTAAATTATTCTTTTGTATCGTTTAAATTATTCTTTTGTATCGTGTAAATTATTTTTTTGTACCATGTAAATTATTTTTTGTAATACAGTCCCTTAAAAACTCGACTTTTTACTCACTAGTAATTAAAAAGTACATTTTACTCACTAGGGTAGTATAAAAAGTTGAGTTTTTAAGACACAATATTACAAAAATTATTTTTTTTGTATCATGTAAATTATTTTTTTGTATCATGTAAATTATTCTTTTGTATCACGTAAATTATTTTTTTGTATCATGTAAATTATTTGCAATTTTTGTTTAAATATTTGAGAATAAAAATTTATGAAAGTGAAAGATATGTAAGCGACAATTTGATTAGTTCAAGTAAATGCACGAAAATTATTTAAGATTGATTTGAAAGTTTAGAAACTGTATTTTACTTGTATATATGTACATTGCAGTCATCTTTATAAAGTAAGCGAAACATCGAACTGATTTTCTAATAAAGTGTTGAAAAATAATTCGTACATGTTCTTTTATTAAAACACCAAAAGCAATCTTTTCTCAAGAGTTACAAAGCGTCTCGACAGATGGCGTACTGGCTGTTGGTAATATCCTGAGGCTTATCCTAAATATCCTGAGATTATCCTAAATTTTTTTAAAAAAAAGGAAAAAAATATTTCGAGATAATATATTTTGATCGAAATAGAAGAAGAACAAATAGAATAGAAGAACAAACAAAATAGAAGAAGAAGAAGAAAAAATAAAATTAATAATTTTAATATTTAATTTAAAAGATTTAATAAGCTTTGATCCTTCAAAAAACAAATTTATTAAAAAGTATATTCTATATTTGTACAAATCTGATAAAGAAAATTTACTTTTTTTGAAAAGTAATAATTTTAATTTATTCTTCTTCTCTGACCACATGCTTCTGTCGCTCAGCTGTAAATGGCACTTGACCTTTCTTCGAATGAGTTCGTTTATTGGACTCCCTAAAAAAGAAAAACAACAACTACGATCAGTAATATTCGGATTACAATGTTCCCGATTTTAACTCAATTTTCAAACAAATATAAATTGAAATGAATTGAAAAATATAGTTCAAAAATATTAATAATTTCGTTGATTCTAGATTATGATTGTTTAAACAATTTTATGTTTAATTATTTTAAGATTAAGTGTATAATAATAATGATAATAATGATAACATACTTGCGCTTAATTCTGTCTCGAGTCTTTCGAATTTCAGCTTGGGCGTTATAAATGTGTTTCGGAACTTGTCTATGACGAGCAATTCGTCGCACTTGAGGATGTGATGCGTATTTAGTTTTAAGAGCTTCACTATACTGCAAGGCCATTTTTTCTCGTGGTTTTAACTAGAAAAAAATAACATATTAAAAGTACAGACCTTCTTTTTGTCAAAAAATATCTTTTTTTGTGCATTAAAGATTGCTAATCATAATTAATTTTATCGTAGTTTACAATAATTTTATCGCACTTCAAAGTTCTGAAATTTTATTCTAAATTCTTAAAACTGTAAAAAACGGGCTAAAAGATAAAATGTAATGATAATGGAATATGGAATGGAATGTAAAAATGTAATGTGGAATGGAATGTAAAAATGGAAAGTAAAAATGTAAAATCTTGTAAATTACTCACCACTCCTAATTTTTCTGACGCCCGAGCTTTCCAAACACGAACGTTCATTTCATCGCTACCGCTTAATATGTATTTGTTGTCAAGAGACCAAGCAATACTTGTGATTCTCTGCATACGTTTAGTGTGATAGACTTCTCGCGATCGGCCTTTGTTTGCTTCGAAAATACGAACAGATTTATCATAACTGCCTGTCACGAATTCTCTTCCTGTTGGACTGTAGTCGACATCCATTACAGCTTCAACATGGTCCATATGCACGTTTAACGGTCCCTTTAAATTTCTCGTATCGAACGTGTACAAACTGAAAATAAGAGTACATTACAATCTGTGATAAAATTTGCAAAATTACTATTATAATAAAATTGATTCATTACACATAATATTATAATTAAATTAATTAATTACAGTTCATATTACAACTAAATTAATTAATTACAATTCATATTACAAGTAAATTAATTAAAATTACAGGAATCACAGTTCGTTCCCTTTTTTACCCAATCTCCTTTTCTCCTTATTTTCCCCGTTTCTTAAGAAAATTCAAAAAAAATCTAAACTTAAGTATTCTTCAGCCTTTTACCTTAATTTTCAAAAAGTTTTCTTTACAATTTTTCTACAATTGAAACTACTTCAAAATAATTTAAATATTTAAAAATACTTCAAATATTTAAAAATAATGCAAATATTTAAAAATAATGCAAATATTTAAAAATACTTCAAATATTCAAAAATAATTCAAATATTTAAAAATACTTCAAACTACTTTAAAATACTTCAGATTACTTCAAAATAGTTAAAAATATTTAAAAATACTTAAAATTACTTTGAAATATTTCCAAATACTTCTCAATACTTCAAAATATATTAAATTATTTCCAAATAGTACCCAATAATGCAAAAATATTTCCAAATAGGTACTTCCCAATACTTCAAAATATATTAAATTATTTCCAAATAGTTCCCAATAATGCAAAAATATTTTTAAATACTTCCAAATATCTAAAAATACTCAAAAGTCTTTAAAAATATTTCCAAATACTTAAAATTACTTTAAAATATTTGCAATTTCTTCGCAATGTTTCGAAATATTTTAAAATATTTCCAAATAGTTCCCAATAATGCAAAAAATATTTTAAAATACTTCCAAATATCTAAAAATACTTAAAAGTCTTTAAAATATTTCCAAATACTTAACTACTTTAAAGTATGTTTCAGACTACTTCAAAATACTTTAAAATATTTCCATATGTTTCCCGATGTTTCGAAATATTTTAAAATACTTCAATATATTTAAAAACATTTAAAATGTCTTCAAGATATTTAAAAATATTTAATACTAATTCAAAATACTTCCGACTACTTCAAAATCTTTCAAAATACTTAAAACTACTTCAAAATACTGAAAACTACTTCAAAATACTGAAAACTACTTCAAAATACTGAAAACTACTTCAAAATACTTAAAACTACTTTAAAATATTTAAAACTACTTGAAGATACTTTAATTTACTTTAAAATACTTTACAATATTTTCAAATACTTCCCAATGCTTCAAAATATTTAAAAACACTTAAAAAGATTTAAGAACTTAAAAAAATACTTCAAAATATTTAAATATACTTAAAATTATTTTAAATTACTTTAAAATCCTTTTTATTACTTTAAAATACTTTAAAACCCTCTTTATTACTTTAAAAGGCTCCAAATTATTTAAAGATACTTCAAAATAGTTCAAAGTATTAAAAAATGTTAGTATTTGAAATATGAAATAAAGTATAAAAATTTTTTAAAATAAGAAATTTATTCAAAATGTATGGTCTCTCGACCATTTACTTACACTTTAAATTTGTTTAAAAATATTTTCAATTATTTAAATTACTTCAGAGTTTTTCAAAATACTTAAAAGTAATAAAAAATACTCCAAGATATTTAAAAATACTCCAAAATACTTAAAATGATTTTAAAAGTAAAAATTTTATTAATTCAAATTCTATAGAACATTATTTTTGCAATAAGCTTTGAAAAACTTTAATTTTTTCAAAACTAATTTAAATTCTTACAAAATATTGAAAAATGCATTCTTCTCATGGAAATAATCGAAAACTCATGGAATAAAAGGAAATCTTTTTTTAAAATTAAAATAAAAATATATTTTTTAAAAAGCAGAAAATTAACTAACGTTCTTCAAATTTTTAAATGCTTTTTATAACACATGAATATTTTGATTGTACAGTACAATAAATTTAAATACTTAATATTCTGAATATAATGTAATATTTTTTTTTTAAAACCATGACAAAATTAATTTATTAAGGCTTTATTGAATAGAGTTGCTCTAAATAAACAAATGTTTATTTTCTGTTGAAAAATAATGAAAAACCTGTTGTCTTAATTCACATGAGAAAAATTGAACAATCGAAAATGCTTTAAATACAAGAGCTCTTTTTGAAAAAAATTAGTTTTTGTGAAAATAAGTTTGAAATATTAGAATGTTATCCTTTCTCTTTCCTCTTTCCTCTTTCCAAAATCATCTTTTTATTCAAAAAAATCCCCTTTTTTAAAAATGTAATTCCCTTTTGCACCCAAAATTGAACGAAAAAACGACTATGATCCCTGCAATTACAATTAATCATCCAAAAAGATAAATGATAGATACAATAAGATATAAATGAATAAATAAATAAATAATATAAAAAAATAAATAAATAATATAAAAAAATAAATAAATAAATATCAAATAATAAATAAATACATAGAACTATTTATGCAAATAACAAGAATTTAACAATGATAATTTGAATAATAATTTAACAATAACAAGAATTTGCATTTGCAATAATATTTGCATTTGCAAATAATATTTATGACAAGATTGAATTTTCCGTGTCAGTTTAGGAGGATTTTTAATTACCTTACGTGCTTTAAATTCGTAGGCACTTCTCTTTTTATTAGGTACTTTTGTATTATATTATTGTTAGTACTTTAGCACGAATGTGTTTTTTTGTTGCCCATAAACGTACTAATAAATAAATGTAGATAAAGAAAAAAAATCGTAAAATACCAACATAAGTGGATGAAGAATTTTTAGTTCTTCATCCACTTATGTTGGTAATAAGTTACACTTTCAAAAAATGCACTTTTGCTTACTTATAATCCTCATTTGCACAAGTAAATGTGAAAGCTTCCATTGGATTCCAAGAAAGTTTGTTACTACGTAATGACATAACTACTTTACGTAAAGGTCCTACTTCCCTTGTATCGTACAAGATTATACTTCTGTCGGACGAGCAAGATGCTAAAAACAAACAACAAATTACAAATCTGCTTCCAATGCAATTTTTCGATAAATAAATGTAAACATTACCTAATAAATTCACCTGGACAGGATTGAATTTTACATCGTGCATGCCATCCACTCCCCATTTGAATGTTTTAATCGGTTTACTTCTACTTGACTCCCAAAGATGACACACTTCACCGCAAGTCGCAAAAAAGTTATTTTTTCGATGATGTGATACGCCAGTTAGTATTGTCTATAAAGCAAAATTAAAGCTAAAATTAATTAAAGTAAAATTAACAAATTACATACTCAGTTGAAAGCTACAATCTTCGGAGATTGTTACTTTTATTAACAACTCCGATGTTAATTCTTAACAATTATTAAGATTTATTTCAATCAACAACTATTCTCTTTTTTTTCTTTTCAATATTTTTTTGCATTATCTTTTTATTTCGTACACATATGCAAATTAAAAATACTTATCATTATTTTCTACTTCTTTTGTAGACAAACAAATAAAAGACACTTTTTACTTTTTTACTTGTACTTTTTTTTGTACACAAAAAAATAAAAAAAACTAATCTTGTATTTTTTTTTGTACACAAAAACACTATTTTTGTACACGAAAACAAACTAATTATTTTGTACTTCTTTTGTACACAAAGAAAACTAATCATTATTTTGTACTTCTTTTGTACACAAAGAAATAAAAAACACTAATTATTATTTTGTACACAAACAAATGAAACATACAAAATCACCAAAAACTTAAAGAAAAAAACTTGTCCAAAAAAAGTCTTTGGATCTAGAATTCGTAATGCAATGTGGGTTTTATAAAATTAAATCGTACTTCACTTATGACGGTGTTGATTGGTCTTTCATCGTCGTTGTTTACAGTTTTTTCTAAATCCCATGTTTTTATGGTTTTATCATCTCCGACGGTTATAAATTCTTGTCCACTAGAAGTTGGTGTGATTCCACGAACAATGCCGTCGTGGGCCAGAACAGTACGAGTGCAAATTTTTTGAGGTAAATTCCATATTCGCACTTCTCCGTCGAATGCACCGCTTATTAAAATTGATAAGTGCGACGGGTGTTTACACAAAGAAGACACGGAATCTTTGTGACCACTTAAATTACCTATAAACGGTTTGGCAAACACTCGCTCTAATTTGACCGAATTTAGTGCTCTTGTGTACTCCCTTTCATGTTGAAAAAGATGCAACGAAGGGTCATAATTTCTGCTAACTGAAATAAAAAACTTGGTAAAAATATCGAAAGTCAACTTTTGCATTAAATACAAAAAATAATCCAAATTGTTTGTATTAATTTTAAAGATGTATAAACTTAGAGATGTATAAACTTAGAGATTTTAATTACTTTCTTAAAACCGTATTTTCAAAAATATAACTTTTAAAAACTTTATTTAGTTTGACTTTTTTTGAAAAAAAACGAGATTTATTTACGAATAAATCAATCATTAGTTTGAGGTTATGTAGGAATTAATAAGCACTATACACAATACTTACTTTTATGTATATCTCGTTTTGTCTCCCTAATATAATAATCGGGATTTCTAGTTAAAGTTTTTACCTTCATTATTGCATTCTATTAAAAATACTCAAAATAATTAATGTATTGTCAATTGTCAAGAAAAATGGAGCACATGTGTCAATCAGGGTTGGGAAGCGTAAATCATTATTATTTCTTGTTATTTCTGTCTTCTTCTAACTTCTGCTTTACTGTAAGCGTTGAAAGGAGACAGAAGAAGAGGAAAAAGTCTATGACGCACGCCCTTCTATATATCGCAATGTTTTTTCTCCGAAAGAAATAAACTATTTTTAACAATTCGCGACGAGCACGAAAATGCGATACCTAGCGGTTTTTCGATGAAGCTTTAAAAGGAGTCTCTGCTTTTATATTATGCACGTGAATTCCGCTTAT
>WNHD01002033.1:0-28241 GCA_011057455.1 Ganaspis sp. Gsp50
AGCACTTAAGAGAACTAAATGAGGACGTTCGAGCCAAAAGAGAACTTATTCAGTTCCATGGAGGACTTAAAGAATCTCTAAATTTCGACTCGGGTATATTAAACTGGTAAAATGTGGATTAAAAGAAACGATTCTTGTGTGTAAAAATTCAAGAGAAAAACAGTTATTTGCAAATTACTATTTTTTTGTTAGAGAAAATGCATTTCTCAATTCAAATAGGTATTTATATAATTCAAATTATAGGTACTTTTAATTTTGATTACTTTTAATTCAAGGTACTTTTTATTCAAATTATTCAAATTACTTTTAATTCAGAGTACTTTTAATTTAAAATACTTTTAATTAAAAGCACTTTTAATTCAAAGTACTTTTAATTCAAATTAAAACTAATTTTTTAGAATAATTTCACATCGCTTCAAACAAATCAATTTAAAATGGAAAGATTCTGCTGTAGTGAATTTTACATCACTGTTTTCCCGATTTGACACTTGGATAAACAAGTGTTAAATTGATCTATTGTCCAAGTCATTTGACAATGACGGTACATGTTTCAAAGATTCTTAATATTATTGTATAATTTCCAATGAATCATAAATCAGAAATACGAATGGATTCATTCTATCAATATATGTATATTGCATTGTAATGAATAAGAAATGGACATGCAACTCGCGATGCTGGATTAATCAAATCACGCGGACTCGTTCTTAAGCCAACATTCCAAGTATTTATATCTAAACTCAACTATAATATCCGGAAGAAAATTAATTTTAAATTTGTATACCATGAATCAAAATTTTGTTAATAACATTAGTCTGTTTACTGTGTAAATACGTTGACAATCAATTATAATACATATGTACTCTCTAAATTTGAATCAGTGAATTCTCACTGATTAGCAGTGAATAGTCACTGGTTGAATAAGTGAAAAATTTTAATCACTATTTAAATCAGTGATTTTTCACTGTTTAATCAGTGATGATTCACTGAATCTCAGTGAGATTCACTGGAAAATCAGTGAAACGTTTGTTCACTGGTTAAACCAGTGACTTTTTCACTGAATCAAATTTAGAGAGTATATTATATTAAAATATTTTGATAAATTGTAATTATCAATTATATTACATATTGTAAATTACAATAAATATTGCAAATTACTCTCTAAATCCAAATAAGTGGGATTTCACTTATTTAAAGGCAAAAGTCTTCCATGCACTTAAAAATGAAATTTGACTTTAAAATAAGTTATTTTTCACTTACATTAAGTGCGGTGGAAGAGTTTTGACATAAAATAAGTGGATTCTCACTTATTTAGGTTTAGAGAGTACAATAAATACTGTAAATTGCAATTAATACTGTAAATTGTAATAAATACTGTAAATACAATAAATATTGTAATATTTATCAAACTTAAATAATAAAATTCTTCCCATCAATTAGGAAAAATTAATGTTAAAAAAAAAGTTATTTTCGTTAATAAAAACAATGCACTTAAAGTAGTCGTGTTTTCTTCTTTAATACATCAATAGAAAATTCCACAAAAAATTATAATGCATTAGGACTACTCCCTATCTTTTATTATCAACATGTGAGTCATTCTATATTGCAGGTACCAGACGTTTTCAGATAAAACATCTTAAAACATTCCATCTAGTAAATAAACAAAGACGAGTTTTATTATGTAAGTTCTCAACAATTAAACTAGTGTATATTTAACAATGTATTCAATTCTTGTGCATTTTTCCTCACACACTAATTGTAACTTGCATCAAATAATTATTTTCAGTTTTATTCCAAATGGTTTCTTGTTAATTTGAAACTCTTTCGGAATATCACCTCAACACGAGAAAATGTATAACACAAAAAAATAGTAACAAGTCATCCCCTGAATACAATTCACAGATTCATTCACAAAATAAAGATCCTCAATAATAAGAGTGAAGATTCTAAATAAGAGTGAAGATCCTAAATAAGAGTGAAGATCCTCAATAAGTGTGAAGATTCTAAATAAGAGTGAAGATCATAATTAAGAATGAAGATCCTAAATAAGAGTGAAGATCCTCAATAAGTGTGAAGATTCTAAATAAGAGTGAAGATCCTAATTAAGAATGAAGATTTTAAATAAGTGTAAAGATCCTAAATAAAAGTGAAGTTCCTGAATAAGAGCGAAGATCCTCAATAAGATCAATGCAATTGGAAGATAATAAATCAAAAATTGAATATAACAGGAAATTTTACAATTTATGTGATATGCAAAGAAAAGAGTGTGTGTGTGTGAGAAAGAGAGGCAATAGCTGCTGCATAAGCTAGTCGCCTAGACAGCGTGGCAGCAGCGAGAGATTCAAAATAAAAGGAGAGTCAACTCGCGTACACGCAGGCACGTCCATGCTCAAGCAGGTACAGTATATTACAGTAATGATCTTCGAACGGCCGTGACACCGAATCCAGTCTCGCTCGAATGAAAACAAGGCACGCGATCCAACACCACAATGCACAAAAACCCCATAACCGGATTTCAATTCACAAACTTAAATTCTTCACATGTTTCATAAGAAGTGACAACATCAAAAATACAACTTGCATTTAAGCAAAAAAACAGAAATACACGTCCAAGGACAATTTACAGACAATTTATACCGAAGGCTATTCTCCAATTTTTTAAACCATTGTTCATTAAAAGGTATTTTAAGCCACCTAACCAAAATCAATCGCAAAAAAACGAATACACTAGAATAAAAAGAATAGGAGTCTAAAGTGGTAAAAATAGAAAAGAATACGAGTAGAGGATGATGGAAATATAGAAAAGAATTTGTGAAATAAGAGCAAGTGCATGTTTGCATTGGACCAAAATAAATTTTCTCTCAGTGAAGAAAATACATGCAAGGAATTTTTTGTGAAAATTCATGTCCATAAGTGTTAAGCGATTTGGCACTTGGAAAATCGTAGATTGTTTGGTTATAGTTATGAAAAGTCTGATAAAAATTGTAATACAGCTTGATAAAAATTATAAGAGAGTTTGATAAAAGCTGTAAGATAGTCTGGTAAAAACTGTAAGACAGTCTGATAAAAACTGCAAGACAATCTGGTAAAAACTGCAAAATAGTCTGCTAAAAATTGCAAGACAGTCTGCTAAAAACTGCAAGGCAATCTGGTAAAAACTGCTAGACAATCTGGTAAAAACTGCAAGACAGTCTGCTAAAAACTGCAAGTCAGTATGCTAAAAATTATTAGACAGTCTGGTAAAAATTATAAGCCAGTCTGGTAAAAATTGTAAAACATCCTGGTAAAAATTGTAAAACATCCTGGTAAAAAATAACTCAATAAACAAATACTTAATACCTAATAAAAAAAATGTAAACCATATAAATACCCCTAAATAACAAAATTTCATTGTTTCCCAAATTTAATTAACACTTTTAAAGTCAAATTAAAACCCAATTTCCAAGAATCAAACTACTGATTTAACAATTTACTAATTTTCAGACGATTTTTCTAATGCCATCAAGCTGAATGCTCTTTTTAAATTCCGATAAAAGTCGTAATATTAAAAACACCCGATTATTTTAAATATGATAATAATGGCCTTCGTGCACGATCCAATTATTGACTCTGTAATTATGGTCACCAACTGGAAGATTATAATTATAATTATAAGCAGGGAAAATTTTCTTTAGCCAAGAAATATTTGCTTTCGACTCAAAGCTTGTCCTTGAAAATATCTCAATTATACAGTTACAGCTTCAATCGAAAAATCTTATGGATAAAACAATAAATTCCGGTTTCCGCTGTACATGTAAAATAATCCCAAGACAAATAAGGAACAGAAAAGTAAAAATGAGAAGGATAATAATAATAGACATAAGTCGTGACATCAAACAAGGAAGTAAAGTGCAACAGGGAAATCAAGGTTCCTCTACGATTTTTCTATTATTTTTTTTAGAAAAAAGAAGGAAGGAAGAAAGGAAACTCCGGTCGTCCGTGAGTTTGTAAAATACATTATAAGTAGATAGGTGCATATAGAAACCGCAATGGAGTGGCCCGGAGCCGCAACTACGCAATTGCTTCAAGAATGTGGTTATACCGACCCGCCTGATCATATTAAACATATTTTTGCAAATTCAGAAGCCTCATTTCAATCGAAATTGCCGCTCTCATGAAAAGTAGATTTTCAATTTAATAAAAATCCAAAGATCCATTCAACTTTTTTTACAAAACGAGTGGCACATTTATTTTAAACTGATTAACAGAAAATCCTCATCGCAAAGTAAAAGACAATATTTATATAACTGAAAGTGCAGTGAAATAGAATCTAATCAAAATTGACACGAACATAACAATTCTTAAGTTACGAGTTTTTCTGGACTGATATTTCATGAGTATTTAAAAATAATTATTACTCATAGCATTACACGGGTATGATTAAGTTTTCATATATATTATCTATATATAAATACAAATATATATACATTCATATATATACATTCATGCATTATACGTACATTCATGCATTATACATACATTAATATACATATATACATTCATGGATTATATATTACATTCATTTACATTTCTATATTTTCATTTCATAATTTCATTTCATATATTTATATTTATTGACATTTCAGAAAGAGTGGTAATTAAGATGTAATTTTTTCTAAAGAGTTCACATTCTTGATGTGGTAGGTCATTTTGTCCTGTGCTCTACTTCACTTGGTATGAAGGAAAAGGCGGGTGGCAAATTGCCAACGACATGTGGAAAACCTGTCTACAGTGCGTGACATCGTGAAAATCATACTAATCAAAAGCTGATGAAACTATTCCTCGAAATGACTCTTCGAATTTCACGTAGAGCGATGACACTGAAACAACCTCTGAATTTTGAGCATTCACTGCATTAACAGGAAATCCTTGATGAAAATAGCAAAAAATTCTATGCCTTTTATGCAAATTACTGAACTTGGCTCGGCATAACCTCACATTTTACACGACAATAAAGCTGAGAAAATATTTCTTATTCAATTTTAATTGAGCGTTTTTCTTTCATGACCTTTCTTTATATTCGCCAATTTTCTATTTCTAACATAGACCTTAACTAAAACTACACGGAAAACAATTGCGTAAAATGGTTGAGTGAAATCTACTTAACCTCATTTAGGTATTAAGTATTTGATTCCTCCAGGTATTTTTTTACATATAATATCTAAAACTCCACAAATTTCTCCTTTACCTCATTTAGGTAATATTTACTTAAATTTTCAAGTCAAATTTACGCAGTTTATTATTTATTTTAATTTTTGAAAGTAAAGATTCCCAATTCTTTTGCAAAAAGTCCAAAAGATCTTTCTGAATCGAAATTGAATCGTACTTTGAGACTGAATTTGCAGGATATAAATTAACTTTAGGATACAAAGTGTAGATCCTCTTTAGCGCCTACTAAAAGTATTTTTTGAAAATGCTTCAAATTGTACTATATCTATCATTTAATGACAAAACTTTTGTGAAAACAAATTTCAGTTTACTTTAATCAGAATAATTAGAAAGGTATGCACCTTCACTACAAAAACATGGTGCCTTATTTTGAACAAAAACGTCTTAAATTAAGACATACTTGCTGAGTAAGACACAAAAAATGTCTTAATTTAAGACATTTTTGTCCAAACAAGACACTTTTGTCCCACTTTTAAGACACCATTTTTTGCAGTCTGTGACAAAAAAAGTAAATTTTGAGTAAAATTATATTCCAACTCTCTAAATCTGAATAAGTGAAATCTACTTATTTTTAAATCTTTCACGACTTCCAAATAAGTGAAATTTTACACAAAAATAAGTGAAGATTTCACTCATTCAAATGAGTGTAAGACTCTCGACTTAAAAATAAGTAGATTTCACTTATTCAAATGAGTGTAAGACTCTTGACTTAAAAATAAGTAGATTTCACTTATTCAGATTTAGAGAGAAGAATAAAGAAATAGAAGAACAAATTGTAATTATTATATAAAAAGGATAATTTTTCGACCTCAGATAAAATGTTCACGTTTCGATGATTAGGAGTCCAACAATATTGTTTTTAAGGTGTGTACCTGGCAGAGGTAGGAGCATCAAGTGCAATAGAAACGCGTTAAGAATTGAAAAAGTCTTCTCGTGCGAGGAATTCATGCATGTCTGGTAGATTGCCATGCATAAGCGACTCAACGACCAAAAGCATTGTGTGATTAAAAACAAAATACCGCGAAGCAAAATTGAAGCACGCAAAAAAGTTTGTATCAAAATTTCTTTTAATTGTACGTTATATTGTCAATTTTTCTTGTAATTGTTACTCTTGGTTATTCCTATTGTTCTCATTATTTTTATTGTTACTTTTATTGTTACTTTTGTTGTTACTTTTATTGTTATTTTTATTATTATTGTCATTCTTACTATTACTGTTAACGCTAATTTCCTAATTCAATTTGAATTTAATGGCTAAATTACACTAAATACAATTATATCTAACCACAATTAGCTTCTCTAAAAATGTCCAATCCCTCTTATTTTGCATAATTTTGATTTTCAATTCTTTTTAAATTGCAGGATAATTTTACAGTCTGATAAATAAAGCAATTTCTAAGAATATGTAAAAATAGAATTCTTTTTGAAGTTAAATTGAGGTCAGTGGAAATTAGTGAATTTGTATGGTGCCTCAGGTTCTTGTGACATTGAAAGCGGCCCTGGTTTCGGGGCGACGTAGACGCGTTGCGTCAAGAATAATTTTAATCTATGATATATGTGACTTTCCCTTTAATCAAAATAACGCCAATGTCTCATTATTTGACGATCCGGAAACCTCTAATTATCTAAAGATGGACCCCGCAAATTTGCCCTGTTGACGAAACATTCAAAGTCAAATGGAGGACTTTTTATTTTCCACTCAACTTCTTAGTTTAGAAAACTCTGACGTCAAGAAGGATTTTTTTTATCCTAATTTCATATCACCACAGGCAAACAAATTAATAAAACTTTTAACACCAAGAGGGTGAAATATTTTACAGTCAGAAAAAAAAGAATTGCAAAATATGGGCAAAATTGATGTTGAAATTAAAGATATTTTACTCAGTTTGAAAAAATGATTCAGAATTTTGTTTTGAGACAGTATCGAGAACAGTATCGAAAACAGTATCGAAGACAGTATCGAGGACAATATCGAGAACAGCACTGCAAAAAATGGTGTCTTAAAAGTGGGACAGAAGTGTCTTATTTGGTCAAAAGTGTCTTAAATTAAGACATTTTTTGTGTCTTAGTCACCAAATAACGTTTTTGTTCAAAATAAGACACCATGTTTTTGTAGTGAGTATTCAGGAAAATACGTACTTAAACAGAGAGGATTTTTTTCGGTGAAAAGTAACATATATGTTAAAGAGATAGATCTCTATTTTGTTGATTTTCATCTCTCATCTTTATCGTGCGGTTAAATTTATCGCAAAAAGAAGCGGCGAGTCTGATAGCTATTTTGCAATTAGGACCTCCTCGTGTCCACAAGTTGACGACACGTGTAAGACTTTTCTATCGAGACACACGTGTATCCTAAAATTGTTTCCTTACGTTTTGCCCCACCATTAAAGTTCGCACACGCACTCGACCTCTCCCTACCTGTGCACCATTCACGTCATAATCGAAAGCACAGATTGAATTTTATTCATTCTATAAATAAAATATGAATTTTAATCACTTTATGCCATAATGATAAACAATACATTGTTTGGTAAACAACTAAATCAAAGGTTCCTCTTGAGGAAGCAAAAACAGTAAAAACAAAGTCTGACTGAACCCAAAAAACCCACAAAAGTTTGACCAATATAAACCAAATTAACCTAAAACAAATTTATTTGTCAAACTAACTAAAATAATCCTATTTTTGATCAATCTTTACATTTTGTTTTTGCCGTTATTGCTTCCTTGCAGAGAAAAAAATTAATTGTTTTTTCACCGATGACTGAGAAAACGACTCTATTAATATAGCACCTGCAAACCGAGTTGTTGAATTTAACCGAGTAAAACGGTTACATATAAACAACTAAAGATTATAAGTAAACGTGCTAGTCGGTTTTTATAGTTTGTAGGTACTATATTAACAGTGTTTAGGTTACTTTCAACTGATACGATATTTTCTCGGTGTTAAAGTCGAAAACTTAATTGGTTGATTTACACAACATTCATTTGAAATCCATAACGCAATTGTAATATGCGTTCTTTTTTTACTGAAACTTAATGAGTTTACAAAAAAGAAGAATAATTGAAGTAGAAAAGAACTTTTGAAAGCCGCGATATTTTTGAAACATTAACTGAATTCCCAATAATGGAAATGATGCATATACTTTGCAAGAAATGCATATATGCATTTAATGCAAAGTTTTTGGAAAATTTTAGCGTGGGCTGAGGAAAATGAATCGTAGAAAGACTAGCGCTCGATATATTGAAGCCCTTAACGAGCTCCTTGAAGAAAGCAACTACTTATTACGAAGATTGCAGACTCTATTTGTACCTTGTTCTTCCCACCGTTACAATTAGGCTACAGAACGAGGATGACATAGGAAACGGGGAACGGGGAGACGGAAAGAAGATATTTTCTGAATGACAGACAGAGAGGGAAAGGGGGAGGAAAAAGATAAAATTATGTCAGAGAGAGACGTCAAACTGGAAGATAAGAGGGGTGTCTTCAGGACAACTCGGACACCCGTTGAGAGGTATATTAGACGGTGGTCGTCCCGACGCCAACATCACAACCCCACAAGTCGTGCTACGGATACCTAGTTAACCTTATCTGATATCAACGCAACAACTGAACTGTTACAAACAACGAATCGAGGTGCGTGACAGTTTTCCTTCAAATTTTCTAGGTTCTTTTTTCTTAATTTCAGTTTTCTGTTGGTTAAAACTAAAAGATTGTGATTGTATAAAAGTTGCAAGAAAAGGTACATAGCTTTCTAACTAGGCCTACTTTTAACTAAAAGATTGTGATTGTACAAAAGTTGCAAGAAAAGGTATTTCGTTTTTTAACTAGGCCTATTTTTAACTAAAAGATTGTGTATAAAATTTGCAAGAAAAGGTACATATTTTTACAACTAAAAGATTGTGATTGAATAAAAGTTTCAAAAAAAGGTATATATAGCATTTCAACTAAAAGATCGTGATTGTATCAAAGTTTCAAAAAAAGGTACATACAGCTTTTCAACTAAAAGATTGTGATTGTATAAAAGTTTCAAGAAAAGGTATACAGTTTTTTTTAAACTATAAAACTAATCATAGACACTAGTTATAGTCTTTATTTGTCCAATAGCTACTTTACTCATGCAATAGAGATTTATTTGCAAGCAGAAACTGCAAAGCAAACCATAAATATTTCGGTCGCACAAATAAAAGCAGCAAATATCTCTGAATCAGCATATCTGACAGGAATAAGCATAATAATCGACGTAGGTGCACTTGAAAGTTATTTTTAGTTCGTACACATTGATTAAAATGGAAATGGAAAAGTGTTATTTCCGGACGCGTCAATTTACGAACGTTTTTATAAAAAGGAATATAATGGACTTTACTAATGGTCAATATAAGTTTTTTGTGTAAATGGGCATAGGACGATAAACGCGAGTAATATTTGTTCTCATGAATACACATCGTACATAGTAAAAGAATATAAAAGAATATCATTTGTGCTTAAAAAATTATTTAGATATAGTAATTCAAAATCAGTAAATTAAAGATAAGTATTTTTCCTTCATTTTGTCAAAATTGTATCATGTCATCATTTGCACAATTTAATATGACTGACTTTCGTATGATTTTTGTATTGATTTTTGTATTGATTCTTATATTCAATTTTGTATTGATTTTTGTATATTTTCGTATATTTTCGTATATTTTCGTATACTTAGGATCATGATTGATTTTTATAGTGAATTTTGTATTGATTTTCGTATATTTTCGTATACTTAGGATCATGATTGATTTTTGTACAATTAGATTTTTAAACGATTCTCTTTAAATATCGTAATTCAAAATTTATTTATTGCTAAAGAAATTTTAACGATATAATGGAATCAGGTTTAAAATGTAAACAATCTTGTCATGCATTACAGCAAACAAATATTTGCTAATACGTCTCGAGTTATAAAACCTACAAAATGCTAGGATAACATTTCTAACGGTGATGTACTTTTCATCCTACAATTTTTTAAAAATAATACTGCCGAGTCAAATATTCGCAAGAATCGTCTTGAAAATAAAAAAAAACAAAAATAAGTAAAAAAATCCAAAGTTTGCAGATACTAAGTGTGCAAAATTTAGGTTCTTAAAATTTCTTTTATAGTCATTGCGTTAATTTTACTTTTATCCCTTTTTTCAAAATAATTTTGCATCATTTAGTATGTTCGAAAATGAAAAGAAAAATAATTTGCCACCATAAAAATTGCCATTTAAGACACAACATCTTCAAGCCCTTTTTCCACAACTACTTTTGTAAAAGATATCAAAGCTTTCTCAAATTAATCCACTTTTGTGCGTCTAATACCAAAAATGTCATATTTTAAAGTTTTAATTTAATTTTAAGGTTATATTTTAATTCATATTTTTTTTGCCTAACACAAAAATGTAGAAGAAAAAAAATTATTCCCGTGAAGACAAAATAGTACTTTTATATTTTCGAGATAGAAAAATAAAATTAAATACATAAATAAAGATTATTGTAAGGCTAAATAATTCCTTTAAACTTCAAAAATCGATCAAAAATCAATAGATGGAACAAAATCGAACCAAAATCGATAGGTTTTGATTTTAAAGAAAAAACCAACAGGCTTAAAATTCGGCAAATAATTTAATTTTGAATGTACAAACAAATGAATAAACAAGTGCAAGTGATATTGTTATGAATGTTGCTCTTAACAATTTCTAAGAAGATGAACGCGAATCATTCAATTGTTTCGAGATGAAGAAACCGTCGGACGATTGTTAAACGTGTCACATTAAACGGAATTGCCCGTTAGAATACGAGAAAGACTGCAATTTAAAAAAAGAAGGAAAGAACGAGAATAAGAAGCATAAAACATGACTTAACAATAGAGTATGCGTCCAGCTGTCTGCACAAACTTGCTGCCAACTAATTATCGCTTAATTCCTTTCAATTGAATTCACTGACGTAAAAAAGGCGCGACATTGCCGATAAAATTGAATTAATAAGCGTGACCATTTTTAGCCTTTAGCACATGTCTATCAAGACTGCATGTGTAT
The DNA here is from genome assembly GCA_011057455.1 of Ganaspis sp. Gsp50. NCBI lineage: Eukaryota > Metazoa > Arthropoda > Insecta > Hymenoptera > Figitidae > Ganaspis > Ganaspis sp. Gsp50. The sequence goes on from WNHD01002033.1 coordinate 11,260, forward strand.
TCTAAAATATACATTAAAATTTCTTTCCTATTAATTAAATCCATTTGCACAATTCGTTTAATTAATTTCTTAATTAATTTTTTCATAATTATATTACTCCGCATTGAAACCCTCTCTTTAAAGTATTATTTTTGTCTACACTAAAAAAACCATTAAACATCAAATTGTAAATCATCGTACAATTAAAAAACTACAATTTTAATTAAACTTACAATCTTAATTGCACTAAAATCAAATTCTTCAGAAAAAAGTCTATACTTTCTTAAAATGTTAAAAACCAAAAAATGACACATAAAGTTTATTCAATTAATTCAATTCATTAAAAAAGTCCATTCAAAAAAGTTCGCAATCAACACAATGTCTAAAATTGTAATGAATTCAAAACATTCTAAAAAATTTCAAATTTCCTTAATTATTTTAATTAATTTATTTAATTAATAAATAATTTTATTTTATTTCCTTAATTAAAAATAATTTTAAAGAAATAGTAGAATCATTTTGACGTATATAAAAGTAATTGTATAAAAGCACTGCAAAAAATGGTGTCTTAAAAGTGGGACAGAAGTGTCTTATTTGTTCAAAAGTGTCTTAAATTAAGACATTGTTTGTGTCTTAGTCACCAAATATAAGACACCATGTTTTTGTAGTGAGTATACAGTATAAAAGTAATCTGTTGAATACACAATAAACAAAAAAATAGTAATGTTTCATAGTAATGTTATTACAATTTTGCAAACTGGGAGTACATCACTTTTGTTTGCTTACCTCTTTTTATTTGCTTACAATAATAAAAGGATGACTCTGCAATATTGGAGGGAAATGACAGAACATTCGAGAAGATTGCTATATAGCAGAAACGTCACCACTTTACGTAGTAATAATTGACTTGGGAAATGATACAGAAACAATACGAGATTTTGAACTACGTGTTTTTGTCTACATCGCAAATCATGACGTGATCTTACGATATGCGAGTAACGTAATATTCTAAATTATTGAGAGGAACAGGGTTCAACACAATATGCATTGACTTAATTTTTAGTATCATCAGCCTCAAGTGATGAAGATGATCCAAAAAAATTATTTGCATGAAAGTTGTACCAAACACTCAATGTTATTCTCTTTCAAACAAACCACAACTCAGGAAATTAAAAAAAAACATAAAAAACTGTTTTTATTCAAATAAAAAACGCCAATTAAATTGTACTAATTAAAAAGTTCTAACACCAATGAACACAAATTTTATGTATTAAAAATTTTACTGTCAATAAAAATTGTTTTCTTGATTTAAAAACGGTATCGGCAAATGAAAAATCGTTTCATCAATTTAGAAAATAGCGCTATTTAAACATGGCACAATCTAGAAAAACTCACTATTTAAAAAATGACACAATACAGAAAGTGGTGCTATATAAAAAATGGCGCTATTTAAATTATTGCACAATTTAGAAAATGGCGCTATTTAAAAAATGGCACAATTTAAACATTTTTCAATTAATTTAAAAAATGGTACCAGTTACAAAATCTTCTGATCAAGTTCAAAAATGGTATCACCAATTAAAAAATTATTCCATTAATTAGAAAAATGATACCAATTAAAAAATCGTTCCATTGGTTAAAAAATACCAATTAAAAAAATGTTCCTTTAATTTAAGAAAAGTATATCAATTAAAAAAATGATACTCATTAAAAAATGTGAAACCAATTTAAAAAATGGTACCGTTAATTATAAAAAATTGTATCAACAATTTAAAAAATGACGCTGTTAATAAAATAATGCGTTCGAGTAACTGAAAAGGCAGTAACTTCAAAAATAAGAGCATTTACTCAAAAAAATAAATTCCAATAAAAAATTCAAATGGAATAATTTTCCGTTTTGAAAATTCAACATTCCTGATGCTATTTCAGTATTTTAAACAAGCAGAAAATGTTTATTTGAAGGATCTATAAAAACTTAATTTTCAAGTTTTTCCTTCACGTTCTAAATGTACAAAATTAGTACATCGATAAAAATTTTTTTTTCATCTTCTAAATGCGCTTTTTTCGTCTCTATATAAAATGATTAAAAAAAGTGGTCTTGTCACTACTGCGAATATTTTTACTCTCTTATCTGTGTGTCAAAGTCGATTATTAATTATAGCTTGTAAGTATAAGTATGATTTTCCCCTTCGTTTCCGTAAATTCAATTCTATCAGTCTCGTGCTGCTTTCGTAATGACCGATTAAATTGGTTCTTGACTTATGGATGACATCACAAGTCTCCAATGAGTGTTAAAACAGTGTAGTTGCAGCATCAAGCGACACTTGTTCTTCTTCGCGAACACATTCAAACATTTATCTCAACAACACGATAAAAAGATCATTTTCATTCACTTTTAATTAAGTGCTATATTAAAATTAAGGGCAAAAGTTTCAGATATAAAGAATTTTAGTTAAACATTTTAATTTTTGATTTTTAAAACAAATATTAAAATTTACTATCCTAAAATTTGTACATCCGTATATTTATTGTTCTTAAATTTTTACATCCGTACACGGAAAAAATAAGTGCTTTAAAATTTCCTTGACAATATACTCGACTTTTGGATGAGACACAAATTTGCAAAAATTTCAAATAATTTACGTGAAAAAAATTGTCATTTGCTCGAAGAAAAATTAAAAGAATAGTATATTTTTACATCCGTATATTAATTGTTCTAAAACTTTTTTCCTCCGTTTATTTATTTATTTATTCTTATTTAATGATTTAAGTACATTGTTCTTCAATTTTTACATCCTTTTTCTATATTATTGTTTCTCGTTATAAAAATTAATCAACACAGAAAGACCCGTATTCTAGGTTTAAGAATATCTTCTTAGCTCCTATTTAAGTATATTCTAAACTTAAATTTAGTATATACTATTCTTAAAATAAAAATATATTCTTATTTTAAGAATATAAAATAAGAATATAAATAATATATATTCTTATTTTTCTTATTCTTATTTTAAGAATATAAAATAAGAATATATTTTTATTTTAAGAATAGTATACACTTAATTTAAGTATAGAATATACTTAAATAGGAGCTAAGAAGATATTCTTAAACCTAGAATACGGGTCTTTTTGTGTTAAAATTCTTTATATTGTTAACGTTTCTCCTGAAATTTTCGTATCTTATCTCCGTAGACTCAAGTGCCTATTCTTTTTAAGAATTTGAAACTAATAAGAATTTCAATTTAAGATTTTGAATTACGAGTTCAAAGAATTAATGATAAGTGCTTGTCCCACGATCAAGCTTTGTAAATCGTTCACATATTAGTCATCTAAAATATTTAGAAGATTCCCGAAAGTAATTCGAACTTATTATCTCTTGTGATAAAAGTAAATAATTCCACGTTTTTTGAGAGTATCTAAAATGACATCAAGTATTTAAATAGAATTGCTAGTATATATTAATAATGGTTAGTTTGTTATTTTCATCAAAAAAGTGAAGCAATTTCTGTTTTGTAAAAAACTCTCCCGTAATTGAAAACTTACATTTTTGACGGTTTTGAATTTATTTAACAGTTATTTATTTAACAGTTTTGACACTATCGAAGATCTTTTGTTATTTTATTTTTGTTTGCATATTTTTCGACCTTCCTTTTGCAGTTCTCATTTCTCAACCACTTCTTCTCGCAGTAATGAACAAGTCTTCACATAACAATTTGTTTCTATTTTAAGCTTATCACTCTCTTTCATCGTCTACATTTATTTATAGTGCATCTTTTTTTATATCCATTTAAAATACTTTATCATTTTTTATCTCTCTTGAATTCCTTTTTAAATTCCTTTATGATTCCTCTTGAATTCCTTCTTAATCTTTAATTCACATTTCAAACCTTTATTTTAGTCTCTAAATCCTAAATTCACTATTTTGATCTTAAACTCCCTGTTTAAATTCTTAAATCCCATTTTAAATGCTTCTCAAATTTTTGTTTATACAATATTTTGTTCTTTAATCCATTTGGCAATATTTATAAAAAAGGAATCAAGTAAAAAAGTAAAGTGGATAACTTCAATGTCAAGTATATTGTGAAGAAATCTTAAAAGTCAAGATTAGCAGCACATGCAATTAAAATTACTGTTTTATTGCAATTGATTAAATGTTGTGAATGAAATTACCATCAGGCCTTTGAGACAATCAAAAGTTTCGAATATCATCTTCAGTTTAAAGTCATTCATTTTTATTGATGAATTTACGTCACTTTAATATGATCTTGACCTGCTACTAATATGTTTTATCGATAGTAAAGTTTCATTTAATCATCTGTCGATTAAAACGCTTAATAATAATTTATAAAAACAACAATGTCTTCGAGATCCTTAAAAAACAACATTTTCTGCTTGTTATTTGAAGCTGATCATGTCTTTAAACAATATTTAAATCAAAATACTCATCAGGGCACTATTCAATAACAAAGTTTTTTTTCAATGTGGTAAATCAAGAAGTGAATAACACGAGTGACGCTTTTATTCTACAATTAGTCCATCGCAGAATATAAAAGAATAAAAAAAGAAATATGCAACTACGCAAATATTATCATTTCTGCTGATTATTTTATTATCTCCGCATATTATGAAACTCATTAATGAAACGTAAAAATAAATTCAAGTTGTGTCTTGAATTAAAACACTTTATTTTTACGACACATTGTTTCCGATAAGCCAGAATTTTTCAATTTCTTATTTTGCTTCCTCATAGAGAAATAAACAATAATTTATCTATAATAATATATACACACATATAAATAATAATAAAAAATACCGAAGTTCTGTCTTCTTTTTATTTTATGCCTTATATTATTTATTTCTTTATAAATAGATATTCATTTCTATAATTTAAACTATTTATATTTTTTTCTTATTTTTTATATAACAAATTAATACTACATGATTCATAATAATTTCAGATTAAAATAGTCGACAAGAGGTCAAGTGACCTCGAAAAGAGGACGAAGTTACTTCTTTAAAGAAAAAGCACTAGATTTACATAAAATAGGAAAGAAAAAAGAAATAGTCATTGAAGACGTTTAAGGCTGTTCTATTACTCATCCACCAATAAGATTTTTTGTTTGCTTTTCTAAAAACTGTCAATGAAAATCCTTACTTGTCAGACACATTTTATTTCAAAGTGAATAAATCGATCTTGATAATAATAGCAGTTCGAAATGAATTGAAAGAATAATTCTTAGCCATGTAGAGTGAAGAATACCTGACTTATAATTATCCACGAAGAATGAATTGCAATTGCGAGCTGTATAATTAGTAATAATTATTAGCAAGAATAATAAAATGAACCCTAACTCACATCCGGGAAGATTTCATTCGCACATATTCGAATCTTTTTTGTCAGTAGATAATTCGGAGAATTAATGAGTAACCATTTTCATGGAACTTGCAAATTTAATTACATATTAAGAAATTAAAATTTGTAGAAAAAGAGTAAAACAATGAGTATAGTTAAAATAATACTATTCATTATATTCTTTATAGTAATTATTATATTCTACTCATAGTTTTTTTGAAAGTATCAACCTGACGCTAAAAAGTAACAAATTGATTACAAAATCTTGTTCAATTGAAATCTTGAATTGAAATAGTTCAAGTAGTATAATAAATAGTTCAAGTAGTAATAAATAGTTCAAGTAGTAATAAATAGTTCAAGTAGTAATAAATAGTTCAAGTAGTATAATAAATAGTTCAAGTAGTAATAAATAGTTCAAGTAGTAATAAATAGTTCAAATAGTAATAAATAGTTTAAGTAGTAATAAATAGTTCAAGTAGTAATAAATAGTTCAAGTAACAATAAATAGTTCAAGCAATAATAAATAGTTCAAGTAGTAATACATAATTAGTAATAAATAATTAAAGTAGTAATAAACAATTAAAAGAGTGCAATAAGTATCTAATTACAATTTTACATATTACACATTTTAGTTGAAATGCAATAGAAACTTAAAAACTTGGTTATTTTACGACTGCTGTTGGACAATTCATGGATTTTCTTGAATCTAGGAAAGGTAATGAATTAGATTCTATAAATAAAATGAAAGGCATGAATTCGTAGGAATTTAAGTTTCAGTGCCTTTAGCGTAGTTATTGCAAAAACATTCCAGTTATCCGCTTGTAAACCGCCTCGCTCAATTACTTCCTTTAATAACTATTATAATAGTCACCGGCCTCGATCAGGTGATCCAAAAGATAGATAGGATTACTGCGATAATGCGCGGAACCCGAGCATAAGAGAGGAAGAGAATTGCGATTAGTTACGCTTCACAAGAGTGCAAATAAAAACTATTGTTTTATTTCAAACGGATCAACTTCATAAAGTAAACTCCCATTTATTCATTTCTCCAATTCAAGAATTTTCAATCTACCCATCCTTCCTGCAATTGAAAACGGAATCCCATAATGCAATCGAAACCAGAATTCCATAATGCAAGCGAAAACAGAATTCCATAATGCAATCGCAAACAGAATTCCATAATGCAATCGCAAACAGAATTCCATAATGCAATCGAAAACAGAATCTCGTAATCGAAAAATGAATTCCTTACTGAAAACTCTGATCTGAAAAATTCAACTCTGGGAAGAAATTAATCTTTTTCAAACTAAAACTCTATTTTAATCCTGTATTTATATTAAATGATATTTAACTTCTCTAAATCCTAGAAATAAAACGTGGAGCGTCAAAAAACATCATGTTCCATAATAATACATCCGATGCTCCAAGTGCAAAAACGGAAATTTTGTACCCATATGGATCCTTATAGGGGCTAAAATTGTATCAAGTTTGCTCCTAATTCAAACCTCGGCCTTTTGCATATGTTGTTACAATAAAGTACCAAAGTAGGATTAAAATCTCGACTCGGGTATAATGTAAAAGAAAGGATGTGTAAAAGTAAAGGTACAATGTAGGGTATAACGTAAAAGAAAGAATATAATCTAAAAGTAAGGATGTAATGTAAAAGGAAGAATATAATTTAAAAGTAAGGATGTAATGTAAAAGAAAGAATATAATCTAAAAGTAAGGATTAAATGTAAAAGAAAGAATATAATCTAAAAGTAAGGATGTAATGTAAAAGAAAGAATATAATTTAAAAGTAAGGATATAATGTAAGGAATAATGTAAAACTAACTACATACAACAGTATATTACAATCCTTATACTATAAGGATATACAATAGAAAAAATATAGAATGAAAAGGGTACAAATCAGAAAATATGAACAAAAAAAAGGATCAACAAGCACGTGTCCAAGTTTGTGTCAAGGTGCAATGTACGCTATGGATAATGATCAAGTGGAAGCCAATGACTGGACATTATAAGGAAATTCTTCCTCATTTACGGAAGCACATGTCGCGTCTCTGACGCCAATTAATAATTATTAGTAGCTGTGAGCGTCCATCGACAATTCAGAAAGCAATCCTCAGAATTGGTTACGGAACTCGAAGGCGAGCTACTTTCCGTTCTCAGGGAGGCTGCGATTTATTTATAGCGTCCTCGCCATGGCACAAAAGGAAATCCACTTGGGGAATCTTTGCGTACGTAGCACTTTACTTTATACACTCTGGTAGCTCTGCGCACACAGATCAAAAGCCAGTGTACACCAAGAGTACACCTGGCAAATGGACATCGCATCGGTAGAGTGCTGATGCAAGTGCCGATACTCCAAGGATACTTGCTCTGCTCTGGGACGAATAAAAACTCCGATAAAACTCGTTCTTCACTTTTAAATGTCTTAAGTTGACACGTTAAGGGAACAAGCTGCTTAAGGCCAAGGTAGAATCGTGTAGAGATAACGATAAATATTTATATGTACAATAAAAATAACCCACTTGACTAATAGCAAGCTGTACCTAGCTATTAATAGAATATGGTCTTATTTCTTATTGGCTATGCCATCCTATCATACATATTCCGTTGATTGTACCTTGCTCTTTGCTCCTTATGCAACCCTCTTACTAAATCTCTTTCTAACCATTTAACCAAAACTAAATGGAAACATTGAAAGCTAACAATTTTTGTCCTGCTTCTGTCTACCATTTTTTATTCCTAACTTTAAGACTTTAAGACTTAACCAAATTCGAAATAAGATTAAGCCAAATTCAAGAGTTCAAATGACAAATGCAATGAAGATGATGCATCTTGTCAAAGATGAATCAAATATTTGTAACCTTTGTACAATACTTTTTGAATCCTTTAAAAGAAAAAACTGCATCCTCTACATTGTCGAATCGTAAGTCAATGTTGACTATTTAGATGGATGATAGAAATTGAGAGAAACTTTCAAATAGAGAAGTTGAGTGGAATGACTTTTACTTACAATCTTGACTTGATGACTTCTAAATGTCACTGGGATTTCAAAGACAAAGTAAAGTTTTCTTACAACGAGATATTCCAAGAAACTCAACTGCTGTATGTGAATTATGCAAGTAAATATTAAATCTACGAACTGTGTCGCACTAAAAGTATATGCAAATGTCAAACATTTTGTAATGATTCTCCATTTCTCTCGCTGCGACAAAAGTGAATTTCTAGTGCTATCTTTAGCACAATGTATGCAAGTAAAATAGGATGAATTATCATTCATCACGATGCAAAATGTTGCATGCAATTCACGTCACTCACTGTAAATGAATTGGCAATTTGTATCACAAAAACCACAATCACCAAGAACAAGAGTCACTGATTTTAATTCCAGTTGCAGAAATTCATACAAACCTACACCAAGCAGGGAAACATAGTAAATAATCATTTTCACAAATAAGTAAATAACGAAATTCAAGGAATTTCAAGTGGTAACTTGGTTATCGACCCTAGCATCCGCCAATCAAGTATTTCAGAAGGCAACTTCATTATCAACACAAGCATCTGTTAATCATATTAGTCAAGAATCCGCAAACGAATCAAGAATCTGCAAACGAATCAAGAATCTGCAAACGAATCAAGAATCTACAAACGGATTAAAAATCTGCAAACGGATCAAGAATCTGCAAACGGTTCAAGAATCCGCAAACGAATCAAAAATCCGCAAACGAATCTAAAATCCAGTACAAACGTTGTGAATTCGACCAATAGTTTGCAAAATTTATTAAAATAATAATTTTAGTAGATAAACATTGTTGGCTGATCGACAGAATGATTTAGGGTAGACCATTTCCAAAACTATAACAAAATCAGTATTTTATCAATCTGCGAATGTAACGAACGTAGGTAAACATCTACAACTGCCTAATGACTATCTTAAACATCCACAGAAGCCTATAAGTTTTTAATTATTGTTTGTTTTGATTAAAATAGATCTTTGAAAGTATCAATTTGATTCTAAAAATTGATGCCAAAAGTTTATCAAATTGGTACCAAAAGTTTATCAAACTGGTGCCAAAAGTTTATCAAATTGGTGCCAAAAGTATCAAATTTATTACAAAATCTTCATCAGTTTGAAACATTTGAAATCGATTTGCTACATTGTAAACTGTGATAAGAAACAATTTTAAAAGCACACGCACAGACAAAACGACAAAATTTTTCCCTATGAAATTGCCAACAAAATTTACAACCTTTAAATTGTTCACGGAAATAAATTCTGGTAAAATTTCCCGTGCTGTTCACTATTAAAGTGCCATGTCACAAAAGTGTTACAATTTTTACCAAATCTTTTAAAATTTTTATGAGAAATTTACTAAAAAATATGGTAAATCTGGTCAAAATTGTTAGGTAACACGGTAAAATTTGCCTGGCTAGACATTATGACACTTTTATAGTGAACAGCACGGGATTTTTTACCAGAATTCTCTTTCCATGTATAATCATTAAATTGTACGATTATTAAATTGTACGATCATTATATTGTACGATCTTATCAAATTGTGCAATCGTTAAAACGTACAACCATTGAATAATTGTTAAATTGTGTTGAAAAAAATTTGAACAATTGTTCAAATTATTAAAATTACTAAACAACCATTATACTTTCGAGCAACAAAGTAGAATTGAACACAAACAAGCGGAACTCAGTTATTAAAACAAATCTTCAAGGTTGAAAGGAACCATTATTTGTGAGGAAAAGAAACATCAGACTCGTACCATAATTTCTGGCTCGTTCTTCGAAGCCTCTTTTGGCCGCTCTTTTCTGCAACGGTGCCATTTCAAGATTTGACCCTCGATTTGTCAAGAGTATCTCCCATATTTGCGAGGGCTCTCGACCCGCTGCGGAATGTCACCATTACTTTGTCAGATTGTGTATACGCTCGTTCACAGCAGCATACACGAGATGATACCTCCACGAAGCAACTGATGAATCGTACTCTCATAGATTTTATGAGAGTGTACTTCACGAATACGTGAGTGTAGGGACATATGCGGAGGGTCTTTTAACCGTGTTAACTGTCTATACCTGCACTCACAAATACAAGCAACTTTTACATGTGTTGAGGGAACCCTATGACAAAGCGGAGTTCGTTCCTTGTAAATACAGTGGTACTACGATTGCGTCTCATGTGGTCTGCAACCTCATCCAGCAGTCTACTTGCGCTTATCGAGCCGGTTTAACATCAGAGCCCTTTACACCAAGAATACTTGTCTTTTTCTATTTTTGTCCTTCTCCATTTTCGTCCTTTATCTTTCTGTATTTTTATCTTTTTCTACTCATCAGTTCCTTTTCGTCATTTTCCCACCTGTTTCTCTTCCTTTCGGCGTTTTCTTCACAAGGTGTTTTAACCTTCAAGGTGTTTAGAGTGTGACTCAAGCGACAAAAGAAGCAAAGTGGGAAGAATTAACGCTCTTTTAAAGTCGGATTTAGAGTGCAAAGAGAAGTCGGGTGCAAAGAGAAGTCGAGTGCAAAGAGAGGTCGAGTGAAAAAAGAAGACGAGTATAAAAAGAAGACTAGTGCAAAAAGAAGACCAGTGCAAAAAGAAGACTAGTGCAAAAAGAGGACTAGTGCAAAAAGAGGACGAGTACAAAAAGAAGTCTAGTACAGAAAGAAATCTAGTGCAAAGAGCTTTAATACCAAAAGCAAAGGATTCGACAAACACAGGCAGAGAAAGGAACTTGCATATAAAAAAAAACTCTTAATTCATCTAATAGAACCAATTTTCAGATTTCATGCAAGTGACAAGAATCTAGATTTGATCTGAGCCTAGATCTGAGTCTAGATTTGAGTCTAAATCTGAGCCTAGATCTGTGATTGTTTCTCGTGGCGAGCAGTCGGAAATAAAGGCGTGAGAAAATTGACTCTCGGCGTACGCCGACTGGCACGGATACAGACATTAACCCATCAGCGCGTATAGTCCCCGATACGAAAGTTCTTTCGCACGGCCGTTGTGCATGTGAACGGGTCTAGTTAGAATTTTAATCCTTGCACAAGGACTGGAGTTTGCATTGGAAACAAGGTGGTTTTTCTCATCTGTTGTGATAAAATCAAGAAAATTGCAGCCGTTTTTAAAAGAGGGACGAGTTGCTATGAATGAAAATAATTGAGAGCCGGACGTCGGGGCGGTCCGACTCGCGATGGAGCGCTACTATCGGCCGATTATGAAGTGCAGGCCCAAGTTCATGATTTGCTACGTGAGTTTCGAGAGTGAGAACGGTTGAACGGCTTTCGACTATATCGCAGGAAAAGTGAAAGAATTATAACGTGTGCTGAGAGAAAACGTAGGAATTGAATTCGAATCTCTCGATTCGTATCTCTTTGCCTCTCTTGTTTCTCTGTCAAGTGTGTGAACACGTTCAGATTAACACACACTGGTCCCTTCTCACAGTTGATCTGTCTTTTTTCCTCACAAGTGATATCTATACTTTTTCCTCACGGTTGATATCTATCCTTTATTCTCTCAGTTGATATCTATCCTTTATCCTCACAGGTGATATCTATCCTTTATTCTCACAGGTGATATCTATCCTTTATCCTCTCAGTAGATATCTATCCTTTTTCCTTACTGTTGATATCTATCCTTAGTAACAGTTAATATCTATCTTTCTGCCTGATTTACACAAACATATATTTCCTTCCTATTTTTTGCGCTCTTCTGCCTCAATTCTCGTACCCTGCGAGACACCCACGCTTCGATCTTGAGTCGCAAGGTGAGTCGTATACTGCACGCTTTTATGAACCCGTTACGATAATTTTGTATAGGTCATCGGTAGGTCCATAGAACCTCATATCGCCATTTATTAGCCATCCCTACCCTATCTTGTAAAAATCCGGTTCAATCAAACTCTACTATTTTAGTACATTAATAAAATTGTTGGCATTTTTGTGATCCTTTCTTGAACATAAGCACTCATTTTGTTTAAAAAAGAACATGTAATTTTTTTTTTAAGGAAGGCAAAATGTTGAAGAGATAATTATAATTTTCTATACTGAATTATTTTCATATTGTATTTAAATTTATTAAAAAGGAATCACTTTTATTATTTACAGTTCGTTATTGTAAGACATTTTATCAAAATATCACAGTTTATTTAAAAGTATCCAATTGATATCAAAAGTATCGAATTGACCAAGATTTTGTAAACGATTTGGTACTTTTGGCATCAAATTAATACTTTTTGACATCGAGTTAATACTTTTTGGTATCAAGTTGATACTTTTTGGCGATAAGTTGAAACTTTTTGGCATCAAAAGTTGATACATTCAACACTGTGATTATAATAATCTGGCTAATAATCTACTATATATAGTTACTTTCAAAGAAAATATTCTTTCAAAACAAATCATCTCTCTAAATCTGAATCAACGGATCTCGATGAATCTGAGATGTGAGCTACAAAACTGCTTATATTTATGTCGACTCGTGCTCCGAAGAAAGGGGATTTAGAAGCAAATAAATATAGGTTATGTTTAGTACTAGTTACGTTTAGTACTAGTTATGTTCGATCATATAGTTTTAACTTGATTAGAGATTCATTTTTAATTCGTTTCAATCAAAAGGAGTTTTTTATGAATATCTACTTTCTGCGTATACAAAGGAAAACTGTTTTCAGCTGCGAATAATCAAAATTATGACATATTAAAACTTGAATTTTTCAAAAATGGTGCTGCTAACTTTACGTACCTCAAAAAGGAAGCTTTAATCAAGTTAAAATTAACCTACAATTCTTCCTTCTAAGGTCCCTTTCTTCAAAGGGAATGACTGACAATTCTACCATATTGCGTGGATTTAAGTTGACTATAAAGAATTAATTATTGGTTTGTTGCTTGGAAATGATTGAATGATATGAATCAAATAAAAAATCGGACTAATTGTAGGACAGTAACCAGAAGAGCACTAAATAGAAATTAAAAAAGCAATAGATTGCATACATTATAAACGTTAGTTTAATATTGCGCGTTTGAGTATATATGTTGCCATCAACAAATACAACACGAGGGTTAAATGCAATCGTGGACGCACATTTATCGCGAGGTTAGGTCGTTGAATGTAGATAGGGTTAGATACCTCTGTGAGAACGCTTCTCGCGATTCATTTTGCAAGTAATCGCTTTATCTGACGCACACGCAATATTATGAAATAAATACAAGTATAGTCACATATGAACTATAAATATTTACATATTTACTTTACTAGAATAGTACTTTTTTACCATAATAGTAAAAGTATATACTTATTCACTAGAATAGTAAAATTCCTTTTACTAGTATACTAAAATATAGTAAAAGCATACTTTTACTAAAATAAGAAAAGCATACTTTTACTAAAATAATAAAAGCATACTTTTACTAAAATAATAAAAGCATACTTTTACTAAAATAATAAAAGCATATACTTTTACTAAAAATAGTAAAAGCATCGAGTAATTATGTTACAATAGAACAATTAGAAGATAAAAAAATTAATTTGATTTGTACGCCAAAATGGAAATTTAGTCCTTGATTATTGACCATGTGAGATTTCTACTGTACTCTCTTTACAGTTGGATCATATAAATGTTTTCAATCAAGGTTTAACGATACAAAGTTTAAATCAAGTTTGGTTATTCTGATCCTGTATAAGGATCAATCACCCGCACGAAGGACAAATCTCTTCTCCCTTTAGCCTTGTGCTGAGAATAAGTACTGGCTTGGTGTATCAAAGACCACCACGACTCTACCTTATATCCATTGCTATGGCTCTTCCTTATTGCAGCCGTTACAGACATCTTTGTACATAACTCGCTCGCGATTTTTATCTCCCTGGTCGCACCCGTAAGCGTAACTCAGTATGTCCTCGATCTTGGCTCTCTCGATTTTTCCCACTGTCCAGATTATAATTATTTCAAACAGGAACGGACTCAAAACAAACTTTGCAATTATTTTCAACTCCCAATCTTTTTTTTCTCTCTCCAAAGCGATGTTCAACTTTCAACCTTTTTTTCTCTCTCAAAAGATTTTCAACTTTCGATCTTTTTTCTCTCTCGAAAAATTTTCAACTTTCAATCTCTTTTCTTTCGAAATATTTCCAACTATTAATCTTTTTATTCTCTCGAAATATTTTCAACTATCAATTATCTTTTTATTCTCTCGAAATATTTTCAACTATCAATATTTTTATTCTCTCGAAAGATTTTTTACTTTGTGAACACATTTTTTTTTAATTTGAGTTGTGATCTGAAGAAAGGGACCTTAGAAGCAAACGATTATAGGTTATGTTTTATGATAGTTTTGACTTGATTAAAGATGCGTTTTTGATTCTTTGCGATCAAAAGTAGTTTTTTATGAATACTTATTGTGTTACATTATCAAGAAAAACTGTTTTCGACTGCAAATAATTAAAAAGGAAGCTTTAATCAAGTTGAAACTATCCTTAAACATAACCTACAATTTTTTCCTTCTAAGGTTCCTTTTTTTGGAACACGTCACATTTAGTTATTAATTTTAAATTGGCAGTACTGTTTATGAATTAAATAACAATTAAAGTTGAGTCACGAATTTAATTAAATCGCCAGTTATGTTTTAAAATTATACAAATTGCAAAAAATTATATATTTACTGATTTAGAGTAAATCAAAAAATTGCGACAAATAGAGATCTTCTCAAATATTTTAACATAATTCAAGGTCTTGTTTCCAACTCAATATCGACAGGAAGTCAATAAAATCACAGTTTAACGATATTTCAATTTTAAAGTGAATAATAAAACTAATTTATGCATAAAAGAAATCGTTTTCCATATGACGTTCGTTTCCATAGAAATTGCATCAAAATGCATTTAGTCTAAGGTTTTTCCCGCGTTTTTTAAACCTTTTTTTGTTCACAGTGAATTTATGTAACTTTTCACAATTTTGTATTTCCTTTTCAGTTCATTTTAGAAATAACAAAATGTTGAGACTTTTTTTGAGAATTTTTTGTTTCTAAAGTTCGAAACGTCCATTTGAACGTTTTCTGTCCATTTCAATTTTTTAAAAATATATATATATATATATATACTCGTAATGAAAGTGAACAATTTTTTTAAACAATAATAACATAAAAGTTAATAATTGTTACGTACAATAAAATTTTAGGACAAAAATGAATTTTAAAAATAGAAGAATAAAAATTTCGTTCATTTGAACGTTTGGTTATTATTGCATAATTAGAATAACAACAAATGAATAGAAAAACAAACAAAAAGTAGAATATAATAGAAGATATTGAAACTGATGAAAAAGTTTCTTGAAATGGGGTAAAAGTACTTTCGATAAGCGGTCAATTTGCATGAGAACCTTGGAAAATATATCTCGATGTAATTTATGTGATTAAGTTAAATTCAGTAGAATTTATTACATCATATGGAAGTTGAACGACGTGAATGGAACGCGCGGTTATCTGACGATAAACAAATCGCAACTCGTAATATCTTATCCTTATATATGTTAATCTACGAGTCATGTAACGAAACGACCGGAACTGTATTAATTCTTCTAGTAAAACAATCGTCTTTGTCGATGACATAATTCCTTGATCTATCGGCAACAAGAATATATTCAAAGAAAAAATGCAATAACTCTAGACGATCTCTGACACTGTACAATAGATATATACTTGCAACGGAAGTAACGGAATCAACGTCAACCATAAAGATTAAATTCAAAATTATGTAACATTGCTAATTAGTTTGTCTTCATCATAAATTATTAACTACCTCCTGCAACAATTAAAGATGCGTCTATTGTAAAGAAACAGGTAAATTTATATAGATTCATATAATTGCGATTGTGACAAGCATCATAACTACCGATTGCAAAAAAACCTACACGAACATAACAATTTTTAGTGCATGCACATAATTTCGAATATCCGTACCAATGACGTAAAATCTCCGCGACATTTAACGATATTAATAGTACAACCTTCTATTTTATTCTAATTTCTCATAACTTAGCATTTGCGATAAAAAAAATTATCAATACGAAATCAAAAATTATTACATTCAATGCAACCCAATAATTTCCAATCCTTTTAATTGTCCTTTATTTTTTGTTGTTTAATAAGCTCACTTTGAAAAATACGAATTAATGAGACTAATTGATTTCACTGAAAAACTCATTGGTATCCTGATACACTAAATTGTTTTCGTACATTATGCAAACATTACGTGAAAAATTAAAAAAATGTACCTGCTATTTGTATACATTAAAGTATAATACATTTATAAATTTCATCAATTTGACTGAGATATGTTTATTCAACTCTTTTATATTCAAAATCGTTTCTTTTAAATATTTAAAAAAAAAGAATTACGATAAATTTTATCCTTAATCGAATAAGAAGGCAACATAAATTAGCATCTGTTAATTCTGATAAAAGTAAAGTCGACTGACAGTAAAGATACTGAAAATTACTGCATTCCACTTGCGTATATCAGTTTTTATTCTCGACAATTACAAGAATCAGTGCACGGAAAGAAAAAGCTACCTTTTGTAGTATGAAGGCAAATCTACCTTTATCGCACGCCCCACTCCACGCTATTTAAGTTAGTCCACTACCTATAAA
>WNHD01002034.1:0-16431 GCA_011057455.1 Ganaspis sp. Gsp50
ATATAACTGTTTTTCAGTCAAATTTTCATTAATTGATTCAGTAGCTCACTTCTAGCTATTTCATCAGTGAAATTTCACTGATTCAAATTTAGAGAGCAGTCTTGATTAAGTTTTGTATTTCTAATTTAGGTATTAACTAATGAATATACGCAATCTAATCCTGTTCATTAATCTATATGATTAATCTATGTTTAATAAACTATGTTTATAGATCTATGTTTATAAATCTATGTTTATAAATCTATGTTTATAAATCTATGTTTATAAATCTATGTTTATTAATTACAATACATATAATTAATTGACTGGTATTTATTTCATTTCCTAAATTAGTTGTAGCAAGGATTATAACCAACTGATGAATTTACCGAAACCGTCAAAATAAATATTCATGTTCCTTTGGAGATTTGAAGAAGTTAAACGGTGCCAATGAAAGAAAGGGTATAAAGGGGTGATAGGGGAAAAATCCGAGACGCGTGTATTGTCACGTGTGTAGGTGTTCGACACGTGCGAAGAGAGGGGATTCAAACATGGCGACTGGTGCACCAATGCGTGAGCAGGCCCGGCCCGTCAACTCTTTCCTTTCTTATTTCACTCTTCTTGCTCTTCTTTCCCCTTTACGCCACCTTCTTACGCACTTTTCTCGTTTTCAAGAAGTCAACCAAGATCCGATTCAGTTTCCTTTTCACGCTTTATACAATGATCCAAATCACAATAAAATCCTGCTCTCGAAAAATCCTCGCCTAAACAGAAGAACTGGCAAAAACTATCGTTAAAAAAACGCGCGGAAAAGTTTTTTTTAGAAAACGCTAGAAGTCAAACCGTCAAAATCGTTAGTTGCACATTGTCGAGTAGGAGAGATATGAAGAGGAAAAAAAGCGAACAATAAGAAGCAAAAAATTGCATTCAGGTTACTGTATTCTGGCATATAGTCGACATTGTGTCATCCTTTGTTTGAATCCTTTCAGGTCTCAACCCGACGAGAGCAAAGGATAATTTAGTCCTAGAGATGGAGCGTCAAATTGGTCCACAGGATCCATTGATGCCACACAGGTGAAGAAGTCACGTTTTGTTGATTTCTTATTCGATATTCCACAACGGATTTCTCGCTTTTCGGAAATCTGAAATCCAATTCCATAACGACTTTCTTCTGTATTTGATTATTCTGAAAAGAACCTCCTGGCGTTTCGAAGAAACCTTTCTGATTCGATTTTTAAATGTAATATATAGTCGAGAGTCTGAATTGTTGGATTTTTGTAAAGAAGTTCAATTGTTTCACGTTTTTTTTTTAAAAAAGATCCAATTGTTTGACTTTTCTTGGAAAAGATTCAATTGGTTAATTTTTATAAAAAACTCTTTTTCAAACCGCGCATCTTTTTCGTGGTTTTATTTAGAAAGAAATGTTTTTGCTTACCAGATTCATTTCTTTTTGACAACATTTAAATAAATTGCTTGGCTTTATGTATATCTATTCTTTTATATTGAACTTGGTTACGGAGGTTATAAAACGTTTCTTTTTCATTCAAATAATTTTTCTCTTACTGGAATAATTTTTTTTCATTCAAATAAACGGTGCATGAGAAAAGCTTCAAAACGATCTTGAACAATGAAGTCAGATGCAGAAAAGTTGAAAGGTGGTAATGAATACTAAAGATTGCATTACTCAAAACGGAGTGTTTAATTAGGCCATTTATTCGTTGGTCAAAGTGAAAAGCAGATATACGTTTCGAGAAGGCGAAATGCTGACTATCCTGTAAGAGATCCTACATCATTCTTGGCAGGTTCGCTCATATTTTACGTCCATTCGAGCCTTTGTCAAACTTCCCCTGCACGTATCAATTACACCTTCAATTATAATAAACTATAATGTCTGTATAATGAAACCCCTATTGGCATTGTTAACAACTTCCGCTTTTTCAATACCTCATTCGGTCAAGAATTTTTTAAATTCCTACGTATTCGCGACATGAACAATTTTCTATACAAATTCTAATTACTGCTATTGTCGCTCTCTGAATATTAAGCAGGTGAAGAAATTATCAAAGCCAACAGTTAATAAAATCGAACGTTAAGAATAGACTGTCAAATGTGTGTAAATAACAAAATGCGCAATAGTGATTGTTAAATTTGTATATGGAGAGGAAGATAGTAAAAATGATTTTGGAAATTGGTGCAAAATTATTTGTAGGTATACATAAAATGAATTTATATACGAATATTATTTA
Organism: Ganaspis sp. Gsp50; assembly: GCA_011057455.1. Classification (NCBI taxonomy): domain Eukaryota; kingdom Metazoa; phylum Arthropoda; class Insecta; order Hymenoptera; family Figitidae; genus Ganaspis; species Ganaspis sp. Gsp50. The sequence goes on from WNHD01002034.1 coordinate 2,226, forward strand.
TATAAAATTCATATACATACATTTTTTATATAAAATTAATTTACTTAAATTTCTTATATAAAATTAATTTACTTAAAGTTTGTATATAAAATTAATTTACTTAAATTTTTTATGTAAAATTAATTTACTTAAATTTTTTATATAAAATTAATTTGCTTAAAGTTTCTATATAAAATTAATTTACATAAATTTTTATTTATATGTGCAAAAAGAAATTTGCGTAAATTGTATATGATTTTAATTGAAAATTTGTTGTTGCATTGTAAAATGTGAGAAAAAAGAGAAGATTATCGTGAGACTTGAGCTATGATGATTAACTTCTTTTTAGCAGATTATTTTGTTGGGGAACTTGCTAACTTGTACTAGAAAGATTATATCCCCTTCTCATAGTGAAAAAAGTCAAGGTTCTGACATTCAATTACAATTTTCTTAACCTGCGATTAAGAAGACAAGAACATCCTTTGCTTCAATGTAATTGTATGCATAATAAGCAATCTCAGAGTCAATAAATAAAAGGGAGTCCTCAATAATTTCCCAGTAGCTTTAAACTAGCAATTCACATTCTTGCTTATGATCCCTATAGTGTTCAGTTTTACCCATGCTCAGCTCCTTCATAGATTTATCGAATTCACTCTGCTCATATAGATTTTGCAAAATCAAACTAATGCAATATCAAAATCACAACACATTTTTATAAACTAAATCATCGATTTATTGCAAGAAACAAGTTTTGTTACTTACAATCTTTTCTTCTTTCTCTTTTTCTATATACAATATGTGTGTCTGTATTTCTTTGTATTTTTTTCTGCCTTCACGGAGAAAAATTACAAATTAAATTTACCCAATTTAGTTAAGTAAAATCTACTTAATACCACTTAAGTAATATTTATCTAACGTTAGTATAGTCTGAAAAAAATAGTTAAGTATAATTTACCTAACCTATTAGATAAAGTTCACTTAAATTATTAAGCAAATTCTACTCAACTACTTCAGTAATTTTTACCTACACAGAAAAAAGAAAGTCTTAAACCGTTTACACAATCAGTTAATTTTGTGGCTTAAAACAAGACTAAGACAGTTTTTGGTCTTAAAATCAGTCCAAAATGGCACTTATGTAAACGGTTTCAGCCAAAAATGGGCTGAAAACAATACTTCTTTTTTTCAGAGTAAGTTTTAGGTTTATTTCACTGACGGGTTTTCTCCGTGTTGCTTGTCTTTTGTTTCTTTGCTTGTTCTTTGTTCGTAGTTTGTTCTTTTGTTTGTTCTTTTGTTTGTTCTTTTGTTTGTTTTTTGTTTGTTCTTAGTTTTTTCTTTGTTTGTTCTTTGTTATTATTATTCGTTTGATCTTTTTTGTTCTTCGCTTGTTCTCTGTTTTGGATTCTATAAATATACATACTTTGTTTTAATTTGCAAATAACCCACAATGAAATGGGGAGTAAAACGAAAATTGTAAAAGAGTTTGCAAAGGAGTTTGAGCACCGTTGAAATAACCGCCAGCGGTACCTATGATTTTCTCAGAAAGAGGAGACGATTAAATTGATTCGCAACTCAAGACGCCGTTGTTAAGGGCATTTTTTTATTGGGTACGTTTGGGTTAAATAAGTAAGTAAATAAGCGAGTAAGTAAGTAAATAAGTAAATGAGGGGTCAACTAGAGAAAAAGTACTCACGTCGGAGTTAAATAGAGTATCGAGAACCAAGGTGGGGCCCATCTTCATGATTACCCATACTTGACTGGACCATTATGACTCATTACTGGAGGCCCAATCGACTTTATTATAGCCCCGTTCTCCAGGCTTTCTGCAGTTCGTAACACAAAAATAATTTTCGATAAACACGGTGGGTTGCTCGCTTAATGACCCCGCAGGGCCCGTAGGTGCCAGTTTTACCCCAAAATTAGCGGCTATTTATCCAAATTGATCGGCCATGTTCACACTCGTTTTCTTACGCAACCTCACGTGAATGGGTAGCCACTTTCTTTACTCAAAATTTATACTTCCAATTGCTTTATTTTTAAATTATACATTTCTTCGTTTAAACAAGCACCAAACCAGTCGTTAGCACCTTTGCTCGAAGAATTGGATATAGAATCTACAATCGAAATTGTTTTTTATTTTAGTGTAGAGATTCAACAGGATTCATTTTTTGTGTTCCATTTTATTCACTTTAATAATTAATTATTTATACCTTTTTTGGGATTCTTTATATAATAGCTATATATCTTTTTGATTATTATTTTATTATTATTTAATTATTAATATTATTATTATTTTAAAAACCGTACATGAAATAATGTAGTGAATGGTAAATTTTAATCTTTTTCTATCTTAATTGAATTTCAGAAAGTATAGTTTATAAACTGTATCTTTTATCCTGTCTCAGTTTTTATATTCTCTCTTCTATATATTTAGTCTACTTATTTAAGAAAAATTGTTTTATCTTCTTTCGTATCCATAATAATCTTTATCTTTTTGAATCCTGTTTTATCCAAAACTATCACCACTTCAATCCGAGTTTTTCTATCCTTTTATATATTCTTCATTTATTGTTATCAATCATCTTCTGTTCGCAATAATTATTTATTATTTATTTATCCACAATAATCTAGTCTTACTTCATTTTTAATCTACCACAATCTACCATATGTCTTTTTAAATGCCTATTTTTCTATTCGATTGTTCTATTCGTTGTTTCTGTTTTGTTAAAAACAGATTGCCATTGTAGATGAAAGAAGGATAGGAAAAGAAATGAAAAAGTAAATATATAGTAAAATGTATTGTAAAATAATAGCAATAATATTTAATAGTGATTAATAATGACCAATGTTCAATAAGTTTTTGAAAAATTGAATAGTTTAATAACTTTGTTCAATAATAATTCCATAACAAAAGATAAGAAATATCCGATGGAAAAAAACACGCATGAAGATGATAAAGATGAAATTAAAAAGATGAAGGTGCTCCTAAATTTTGAAGCAATGAAGCAAATCTTATCTTATATCTGAAGTAATAATGTTTAATAGCAATTACGAAGTTATCAGCATAACTCTTAAGAATGATTATTTCCTTATTTAGACCGTCGTTTGCATGCAGAAGCAACTCCAGAATTTTATCCTTTGGGTAAATAACCGCACGCAACTAGCAATTATCTTTAGATTATCTTCTTGAATGAGGTCCTTCTCTTGGCGCGCTTCGATTTCAATTAAAACCATCAAATAATTCAAAGTTCAGCGATTCAACGTATTCGTGTTAGTTACGGTCCATGAATATCCATAAGACAAGGCGCAGAGTTTGCTCGGTGATAGTTAATTTTCGACACGTCGCCTCGCGTGTTAATTATTTTGTTGATTACATTCTCCAACTCAATAAAGTATTTTCTCGTAAGTCATTTTAACTCAAAGACCAGAGAGAGTTAACGAAACAAATACTTGATAATACGCTCACGTCTTATGATTAAATAATTTCCTGTTTTAAATTTGAATGTTATTTGTTATAACAAATTTAAATAATGTTTGTAATTGTTTTTAAAATGGACTTTTACTCTCTAAATCTGAATTAGTTAAAATGTAACTAATTCAATTGATTAAATAGAACTTAACTGAAAAATTAGTTATTTTTAAGACTATGACTAATCAAATTAGTTATTTTGAAGATTGTGACTAATCAAATTAGTTATTTGTGCAACACAACCTATACATAAAGAAAAAAATATTTAAGTTCCATATTCTATAAAAAATTTACATTCCATAACTTTGAGTGTTTGTAGTAAGTGCATCAAAAGTGTGTTTAACTAATCAAATATTAATATGTGGATAAAAAGTGTCGAATGGATGGCAACAGCAAGGGCAAAAAGTAAGTTAGAAATACAATTTTTAAATAAGCGCGCTTTACCTATCCTTAACTGATTTTGTGGCGCAAGCGCAATTTGTGTATATAGAAAGCTTGGCGTTGATTAAAAAGCAAAGATAATTTGATAAAAGAAAACGTGTTTTATTTGAAAGGAGGTTTTTTAACAACTAAACAAAAAGAATTGTGAATTTTAATCGTATGTTTTAAAGGTATTTAGTTTCCGAAAAATATTTAATAATGTTTCTTATCTTTGGTTAAACATACATAGTGCATGGCATGTGCTCTGTGTACATAACCTAAAAGTTTGGTTTGTAATTTAATAAAAATATCGTAAAAGTATATTTATTTATTACAATCAATGCATGAGTACTTATAAAAAGTGTTAGTGTCAGAGTTTGCAGTTTGAAAACATCATTTTATATATCCAAAGTATACTTTCAAAGTTTACTTTTTCTGAATTATTATACATATTTTTAATCATTTTTTAAAATTGAGCTAGAAATATCTAAAGTGCAGAAAATATTTAAAATTTTGGATGGATGATAACCACGCAAGATTGAAATAAATAGAGTTTTATCCTTATATTTGTAATATAATATGTGACAGCTTGAATTATTATCTGCTTTTTCAATATGAAGTGATTGCACTTATGTATTCAACCGGTAAGATTTTTAAATATGAAATTGGCAATGATTTTTAATTATAATTTAATAGATTGTTTCTATCGTACTCAGAAACATAATTTTTAAATATACATTTTTGGTATATTTTGTAAAATTTACTCCAATGAACACATAACCTAAAAATGTCCGATTTTTAATTTTTACGTGAAATTCTAGTTTTGTAAAGATATAAATAGTGTTAAATTGACATTTTCATCATTGAAGTAAGGTTTTTAAAAAAAATTACGATGTTTTTAGTAAAATAATGTGTCTATTATAATTATTTCATAATCGGATCGTGAAGAATGTTATTTTTCAGTTTATAATGAAATAAAGTTTTCTGTTTTGCTGATATTATTATTTTTTTTATTATTATCATTACTATTATTATTATTATTATTATTATTATTATTATTATTATTATTATTATTATTATCATATATTGTTTCAGCTTTATGTTTTTTTAAAATATTTTTTACGGCAATCGACGAAGATCATTTTACTTTTCAACAATGAATAAGGACTTTAAAGATTTGACAAAGGAGGAATTGTCTATTGTATTGTTAAAATCAGTTGATCAGAGAACTGTAGACATTTTGAAAGGTAAGATTAGCAGAAATAAAATAAAAATAGTGTCTATAAGAATTATAAAAAACTGTATGGTACTTTATGTCAATAAAATTATCTCTCTACAAAGATCAATTATTATAAAGTTATTGTAATAACAGTAAAGTTAATCGGATAACAGTAGTAAACAATTTGTTTTTTAAGGGTGTTTGATATTTTAAAAATGTGGCTGACTGAAAAAGTACTTCATTTCGCTGAATAAATTCTTTATACACTTTTTTAAAGCGCACAATTTTTCAATGTGTTGAATATTTTTTGTTGAATATTACTCGTATCTTATTTCAAGATAACCAACAAAACCAAGTATTTTCCATTAAAATTAAAAATAATGTAAACTGTGAAAGGTTTGTTATATTAGAGTTCCCATATAGAATACTTTTTAAATTGTAAAGTAAGTTCGAAAATCGTAAAAATAAGTACTGAATTTTAAAAATTGATTTGTGAAATTAAACTTGAAAAAATGTGTTTCTAATCTGAAAAAAAACTTTAAAGTTTTAAATTTGAACTATCAATGTCCAATTTCAGTATCAGATAAAAATTAAAACTGAAAGTTTCCTATAATTGTACTTTTATAATGTTAATGTTTATTAAAATATTTGTTTCTTTAGATATTATATAAGTAAAAAAAGTTTCAAACGGTTTCATTTGAAACAATCGTAAACATTATTCGTGGAAAATATGGAAGGTTTGAAGTGTCAGATTTGTGAGGAACGCATTAATGGTGATATAGAAAAATATGTTTACCATTTAAAATATGCACACGGACTTACAATTAATCGAGGAGTTGGTGATTCTCATTCTCAATGTCCAAAAGATGGTTGTTGCAGACAATTTAATTCGTTTTCATCTTTACGAAGACATATGAAAAGATTTCATCCAGCTGTATTAGATAGAGAAAATGATAATGCACATAATTTACCTGTTATTCGAGAAGTTCAGAATGAAGATGACATTCATGAATATAACGAAGCGGATAGAATAAATGAAAATCTGGAAATAGAACCTGAGCCTGAACCTGAACCAGCAGAAATCAATTTACAATTGATTGTTGCAAGAATGATAGCAAGACTGCAAGCGAATAGTGCAATGACTGGGAGTATGTTAAATGAAATGATTAACGAAACTGAAGAGTTGCTGTTTGATGTAACTAATTATTTAAAACGACGCACCAAACAGTTATTTGAGCAACGAGACATGATTAATGAAGAAGATGTAAAAGATTTAATGTCAGTATTCGAATTCGACAGCCCTTTTCAGAAATTAAGAACATTATCTCAGCAAATAGATGCACTCAAAGAGCATTGTCGCTACATAGATTCAGTGGAAAAACCATTAGGTAAAAGAAGAGACCAATCATTGGATCGAGATGTGCGGGTCTATTTGCCAAATGAGGTGTACGAAACATTTCAGTACGTCCCAATTGTTGATATTCTAAAGTTAATTGTATCTAATAAAAAAGTAAGAGAAGCCATTTTATCAGAAAAAGCATCAGAAGGAGATATTCTAGGTGGTTTTATGGATGGAAATCATTACAAGAATCATCCCTTTTTACAGAGATATAAACACGCCTTGAGAATAGAACTTTATTGTGACGAAGTTGAAATCGTGAACCCATTAGGTTCAAAAACTGGCGTACATAAATTATGTGTTTTCTCTTTTAGAATACAAAATATTCCTGCACATCTGAATTCAAAACTTGGAAGCATACATATATTGTGTATATGTTATGCAGAAGACGTTAAAAAATACGGTTTTGAAAAAATTTTAAAACCTTTTTTTCATGATTTACAACCACTGGAATCTGAAGAAGGAGTTGTTCTCACTTTAGATGGAGAAGAATTCATTCTTCGAGCATGTCTTGTAGCTTTTTGCGGAGACGGTTTGTCAGTTCACGATGTATCTGGTCTTTTAAGTCCAGCAGCAAATAAATTTTGCAGAATGTGTCTCATAGATAGAAGACAATTACTGGAAGGTAATGTAACGCCTAAAGAAGAACGAAGTGAAAATGTGTACACGCGTCACTTAAATTTACTTAAGAACGCAGGTTCTGCTGCAAATATTGCTGCTATCGAAACAGAAACAGGAGTTCGAAGTGAATGCTGTCTTCAGAGATCTCGACATTTTAGAATTGCAGAAAACAAAATATTTGATATTATGCACGATATTTTGTTAGGAGTAGGTCCTATGACTTTAAAACTAATCATTCATCATTTTGTTTTTGAAGAAAAATTGTTTACAGTACAGGAACTGAATGGACGAATATCTGCATTTTCGTACGGAGAACTTGATAGAAAAAACAAACCATCTGCAAATTTAAATCCTTCTAATATTCAAAATACTAATGATCATTCACTTAGTCAAAAAGCTGCACAAATGTGGTGTTTGCTAAGGGTCTTTCCATTTCTTGTAGCTGAAGACGTGCCTGAGGGACATTCACATATGGAGTTACTTTTATTGCTCTTAAGAATAATGGAAATTGTTTTTGCACCAAAAATAACGAAGAGTTTACTACCCTTGCTTGATGAATTGATTAAAGACTTTTTAGAGAAGTTTAAAAAACTTTTTCCGAATATAAATTATATTAATAAATTTCACCACATGACTCACTATCCCGAATGTATTTTATGGTCTGGACCTCTGAGACTGTTATGGTGTATGAGTTACGAAAGAAAGCATGGACGAATGAAGAAAAGAAGTCAAGTTGTCAATAATTTCAAAAATTGTCCGAAAACTTTGATTAGAGTCTATCAGTGTCAACAAAGTTCAGAGTGGGGTTTTGGTGATGTAAAAATAAAATCCGTCATTCCTCAAGGAGGTAAAACAGTTAGAGTTGATGATACATTAAGTCAAAATCATTTAAAAAACGTAAATTATTTAGATGATGACATAGTATTTAAGACAAAATCAACACGAATAAATGGTACCCTTTATGCAATTGGATTATACGTCTGTCTTGACGCAAGAGGAAAGGAAGGTATTTTAATCTGCCAATTTTTGGCAAAATACAAGAGATAATAATAAATAATGAATCTGAAGTATTTATAAATTCTGAAATTTACGAAACAGTACGGTATGATAATGATTTAAATGCTTATTGTATTAAATCTAATGTTGAAACAAATGTTGACTTTCGAAAAGCTGCAAGACTGGACGATTACAGAACCTTTTGTACATGGGTGAAACCAAAATCCAAAGATTTATTTATCAGTCTGCGCCATATTCTTTTACAAAATCTTTAAAGGTGTGTTTCTCTTTCACTTTAGAAGACATAGAAAGTAATTTCTTTGATACATTTTTTTAAATTTCTTTAAACTTAAACCAAAAAATAAATATAAATCAATACTTTGAAAAATTATTATAAACTTAAAAGGGTATCATCAAAAGATAATTTTTTTCGATTTCTCTTTTTTTTGTTTTTTTGTAATACTGACACTATAAAATATATATTTAAATATACATTATATAAATATATATAATAATAAATATATATTTAAAAATGAAAATCGGGAATAACTTTTTATTGAAAGGTATTTCAATATAATTACAGATTCTACCGATTCTTGAAAATATTCTATAAAAGTACACTTGTCTTTATCATATATTTCCGTTTGTATTATTTAAAAATACTTTTAAATCAAATCATTTGATAGCACATTTTACAAGGTTTCCATTGATATTTTAAAAATTCATCTACTTTGATGTCTAACAGTTTTATCAGCTTTTAAAGATAACCGTGTTTTCAAGTTTAAAAAATTATTGCAGAACTTTAATCTTTTTTTTTAATTAATTTTTTAAAATCAGTTGCAGGTGCTATATGTAAACAAATGGAATTTTTTTCTCAAAATTTTCTTTGCATGTAGTTTAAAAATATCTTCTTTAGTATCCTTAAATTTACAAAATTAAAACAAAATATTGATATTTTTTTGACATGAAAATGTCAGTAAAGAAGTCGTTCAGTTAATTTCTTTTTCAAATGCACGCCATTTTGCGAATTTTTATTATTTTCTTTCTTATAGTGATACACCTTAAAATTAAAATTACAATTACTACTGTTTTTCAGATGAAGAAGTTGATGGAGGATCTTTCTTGGAACTAAGGCAAAATCACTTGGAAAAATTAAATATTAAAATGGGTCCAATCGTAAAGCTTTGTAAAATAATAAGAGAAAACTCTACAATAGGAGAATATATTATTCCTGATGATTCAATGTCTCAAAATGAAATGGAATTAATTTCGAAAAATCCTTGTGATGTAATAGAAGAAAATTATCTAACAGAAAAATATATTAATCCTGGTACTTCAAGATCTAAAAATTTAGCGGGATCTTCAAAAGATGAAAATCCAATTGATTTCCAGCCAGCAACTAATGTGCAGAATAAAGCGATGTTTTATGAAACTTCATCTGTTACTTCTTCAGTACAGTTTTCGGTAAATATAAATTTAACAGCTTTATTTATATACACCGGACCATTTCATTTAATATCTCATGTTACATATAATCTTATTTAGGAATTTGGTACTGTCAAATTAACCCTTGAGAGTAATAAACAAGGACGTGACGTCCTCAAGTCAATAAAAGATGGTAAATTCACAGAAGAGCAGAGAAGAGCATTGGTACGATTACTAGTCGCAGCTCTTATTAAATATCATGACTCATGGTAAATATTTTACTGTACTTATACACCGCACTATTTTTAATTATTTAATTTTATTTTATTTGTGTTATTTAATTATTTCATTTTAATTACTTTATTTTTTGCAGTTACCCACCTGACGAAGCTAAATGGAATTTAAGTAAAGCAATTGTGACAGAATTTCCGTCTTTGAAAAATAATTTAGGAGAATATGGATGTGTAAGTCAGCTTTAATTCCTATATAAATGATATTTTTATTATATTATCAAATAATTTTATTGTCTTATTCTTATTTGTTTTTTTTAAACACATGCCATTAATTCAATAGATTTTTTTTCATTATTATTTATCGCTTTCTACATTAAAAAATATACTATTACAATAGAAAAATTTAGATGTCAATTTTAACACGAATTTATTAAAATACAAGAGATAATTTTTAAACTATTTTTATTTATTGTGCTGTAGTACACACATTTTTTTATTTATTTTACATTAAAAATATCGAGATTTAATATGAAAAATTTATTCGAGTTTTACATATACAATGAAAGCTTGAAAAATTAAATACTTTTAAAACTATAATTTTATTTTGTGCAAAATTAAAAAGCAAAGTTTGTCAAAAAAGTTTTTTTCTTTTTTTATTAGAGTCGACTTTCAAATCCGGCTAACAGTTCATCAATTTTATTAAATTATTTTATTGAATAATCACGAAATATTAAATAGACGTTAATTTTTTATTAAATTTTTATTAGTTGGTAAAACTGGCTTGTAATATTATATGTAATATAAGAAATTTTAACATTTTCTCATTAACAATTTAAATTAAAAATTATAAATAGGAACATTACTTTGATCTCAAAACTAGAAAAGGATTTATTGAAACGCGTTTATGGAATAGTCGAAAATTTTTGCCTGATTCAGAAAAAAAGTACAAAAAACGTAAAAAATTGAATGAAATATGTGACACAGGAGATGAATCTGTAGATTTTGAAGCGCTTTCAGAAGAAGAATTACAACGCAGAGTAAGAAATTAATTGTTTTTATTATACAACTTTTCTGTTAATAAATTACTTACTATATTTTAAGTTGATTTTATGTTGCAGATATACTTGATGGAATATACTATGCCCATTCAGAACGAAAAAGATAATATTATCACTTTATTAAAAGAAACGTTTCTTGATCGAAGAAATTGGATTGTTAATAAGAGTCCAACTATAAGTGAAATTTATAAGAAATATCCTAGATTATTTGATTACAATGGCGAAATGGTAATATAAAATATATTTTAAATGTCATATTAATGTACTATTTCACAATAATTTTTAACAATGATTAAAAACTTTATTTCAAAATAGATCGATCAAGAGTTTGAGATGATAATGGCAGAAAAAGAAAAGAGTATTCAGAACACTTTCGTAGGAGATTTTCCTGCCATTTATGCGCCTAAGATTTTTGCCTACTGCAAAAAGGAAAAGAGAGCGATTTTTGAACAGGCTAAAACTGTTATAAAAGATGGTAAACTTTCCTTTTCTTAACTTATAAATATCATAATTATAAACATTATATTACATTGAATATAAATCATGTTTCAGATAATTTAAGAGCTTTAGCTATTTTGCCTGCACTTTTACCAAATTCTAATTTCACAATTGGAAAGAGATCATCAAAAGATGGGAAAGCAAATACTAATGCAAAAAAGGTTCATTTTTTAATCATAGTAATTTTAGAATAAAATTTGTGTTAGAACTAATGTACATACAATTTATTTTGTTTAATTTAGGCAAAAGGTAATGACGGGAAAAAAATTCTAACTAATATCAATATATTGGAACCTGCAGAAAAACATCATAACTTGCCTGATTGTGCTCTTCTTCGAATTCTACCGGTAAATAAAATATCAATATTACTTTTATATTTAAAGCAGGCATTAAATTTTATTTAATAAACTTATAGTAGAAAAATTTATTTTATATATTACTGTTTCAGCTGGGAACAAACATTGATGATTACGTTTCAAATGATAGAAAGCAATCTAAAACGAACATCCAGCCATATCTGATTATAATCGAAAACAATGTTCAGGATACGTTTTTTATCCAATTTGATGGATATTACGTCCAACTACATAAGAAAGCAAGTCCTATCAAATCTTTTGATTTATTGTATAAAATACATTACGTATTGAATGTCCACTTCGCGAGTTCCTTAACATTCTTTTACAATTTCATTGAAACTTATCTTTATAAAACGACCAAGTCTGCATTAAATTCGGTTCAATCGTTCGAACTTGCCTTAAAAGCTTTTAAAGTTTCAGATGAAACTGAAAATACGGAATCTGATGAAAACTGATCACTTACATTATTTTCTTTTTAATATTATAAAAATTTAAATTTAAGCTTTCTGTAAAAATATTTGATAAAGCTAAAGCTAGCCTTCATTTTTTAACCTTTACCTTATTTATTAAACGTTGAATAATACTTAAATTATATTTTTTTATTTTTAGATTTATTTATATCAAGTTTTTAAAATTTTATTAAATTAATTAAAATGTATAATTGTTAAAAAGCATAATGAAAATCTAACGGCTAGAAACTGAAGGCTAGCTTTAGTTTCAAGACGTTCATAATATTACTAAAGCAAACATTTTAAAAATGTTATTTTACACATTATTAAAAAAGTGTATACTTTTGTTGTTCCTTGCGATCACATCTCTAATTTTTTCTTAATATACTGAAAGTTTGAAATAATGTCGTTGTATAAGTCATTATATTTATAATTTTGCTTAAAAAACAAATTTGTTAAAAAACGATATTTTAAATATTGTACTGAAATATGTTAAATGGAAAAAATAAATTTATATTTTAAATAATTTAAAATAAAATTTGTATTTATTTAAAATGAGGCGGGAGAAAGTTAGCCAATCAAATAGCGCTGATCTAACATTCGTCTATACTGTAGGTTACTAATTGAATTAGTAACTGCGCCGCCATTATCCCATATTTAAGGTTACTAATTGAATTAGTAAGCCAAATATAACTGATTCAATTAGTCAAATTTAACTAATCTTCAGTGACTGACTTTTTATTATTCAAATTAGTTATATTTGACTAATAATTAGTTAAATTTAACTAATTCAGATTTAGAGAGTAAATTTTCATAAATTTGTAATTTGGTTCCTTTTCATTCCACGATTCGTTTTTTCATGTAAACTTTTTTTTGTAATAACCAAATTTCGTAGTGGAATTTCATATGCATATAATTTGAAGGAGCAAGAATACATGAAAAAGCAGACTTTCGTAATTTGGATCTTTTGTGTAAAGGATTAAAAAAATTGACAGTAATGATAATAATGACAGTTTGGTAAAAAAAAATATACAAAAATGCAAATTATAAGCATTTATTCCATTACAGGCAAATTTCTTTCTTCAATTCGTGATTCCTTCCGTGAATTCTATCCTTCTCGTTCTTGCAGACAATTCGCATCTGACCCCGTTTTTAAGTGGACATTACGTATGCTAATAGATCTTAAAAAAATGTACACAAGTTGAGGCAGATTCGTGTATACAACAAATTTCAGGCATACTTTGCATTAATGAGCAATTTAAGCAAAAATCGTGTCTCTGACTACAAATCTTAAATGATTTCGTGCTAAACTCTTCGTAAGAGATGAAATTCTTTATCCTTATGTACCATGAATATCCATGGAATTACGGACTAAAACGTAAGCTCTGATGATGGGTATAAGCATGCGTAATGGAGTGTTAACTGCTGCAAGACGCGCCTTGCAAGGGAAAAAGTAAAGGGTAAAAAGAGAAGAGAGAAAAAGAGATGATAAAGAGAACAAAAGATAAAAAGTGATGAAAAAGCGAAAAAGACTGGAAAAGAAAAAATAATCATGAGATTCCGTTTTTTGTACATACTTCGTCCCTTGGTTTCTTCAACAAGAAGGCGGTACCATAGACTCCAGTGGCAGTCAACTGCGGCAAAATGCACATGGAATCACACTTTACTCTGCGAATGTGCCAGATAAGAAGTCACTCTTGCCACTCGTTCATCACCGAGTTCTTAGATCTCAACCTTTTGTCTTTGATAACCATCTTCCTTGAAGCTTCTTTTTATCCAAAATCTGCTCCACTTCCTCCTTTGTGCGATTCTTTTTAAATACGTAAAGTATAAGTTAATCACATAAACAAAAATTTCACAGAAAAAACAAAGGTGAAATGTGGTTGCAGGAAAAAATTTGTCTAGCTAATATTTACAAACATTTGAGTTAAAATTTAGCTGGCATCAAGGAGAAAATAATAACGTGTTATACACCTTGATTTATATCATGATTTATATAGTTAATAAGAAGTTGAACAAGAAGTATTATATGTTTACTTGTGTAATCAGGGATGGATAATGTGTTCTTTAATTTCTATATCTATGTC
>WNHD01002035.1:0-16429 GCA_011057455.1 Ganaspis sp. Gsp50
AATATATTCTCAATGCCTAAGAAATATTCTTAAGTTAAGAATATATTCTTGTTTTAAGTATATTTTATTCTAAATTTAAGAATAAATTGCACTGAAAATGTTCTTTAATACGCGTCAAGAATATATCCTTAAAATTAGAATACAATTTTTTCAGTGTTAACTTATTATTAATCTGTCCTTTTAAATGTTTTTTTTAATCATTTTCTTATGTAATACATTAAAAATAAGAAATTTGATTAAAACCAATAATAAGCTTTTTAGAACCTCTTATTATATTATTAAAAATTGTATTTTTAAAAAATCCGGGAAAAAAAAGGTTCTGAGGTCCGGGAATTTGAAAACTCCAGTTCGCTAGACACCCTGCAATTAAAATTCTTTTAACAATTAAAATTATTTTTACAATTAAAATTCTTTTAACGCTTAAAATTCTTTCAACAATTAAAGTTCTTTTAGCATACAATTAAACTATATTAATTTAAAAATACGAGTTACACTATAATTGACGTTATCTATACAAAGAAATTATACTTGTTCATAGAAATTGTTTAAAGGACAAAATCGTAGTAGTTTTCTATAGTAGAAGTTATTCATTCAAAGTGATGAATCGTCTTGAGATCCACTTCAAAGATCTTTTCTCTATTTTTCGTATGTATCATATGCACCCGAGACTCGCTAATGTGAACCGATTCACGCTCACGGAGCCGTTACTGGACGTGGCAGTTCTTGCTGATCCATCTAGACGTTGTATAGTGAGATTTATGGAGATTCCGTCGCTGCTGCTAGATATAGAGAATGGAATGGAATGGAAAAAAGGGACGCAGAAAATCGCAAGGAAGGGAAGAGGTACGGAAAATGGCAGCAAAAGAAAGCGATGAATGTATCAAAATCATGTAAAAGTGTGTGCGACTGTCTCTGCTCGAAGGTGGATCGCAGTAAAAGGAACTCGAGTATACGAACAAGGGGAATCCCCACATTCATCCTGGAAGCCATCATGGCTCCTTACCACCATCGCGCGCAGCCAAACAAATATATTTACAAATACACTCATTTATCACAAATAATCCCCTTTTTGTTTAATTAACATTTTTGCAATTTGACGCTTTAGAGTATTTCAATTTAATATTTCAATTCAACTTTCAATTAGAGTGGCTCCAATATTAAAAATTATTTCTTTATGAAATGTTTTGCTCTTACTCTCCAAATAATTTCAAAACTTAGTTTTTTGATCCTTTTTTAATTTTGAATGATATCT
The DNA here is from genome assembly GCA_011057455.1 of Ganaspis sp. Gsp50. Lineage (NCBI taxonomy): Eukaryota > Metazoa > Arthropoda > Insecta > Hymenoptera > Figitidae > Ganaspis > Ganaspis sp. Gsp50. Next base: position 1,253 of record WNHD01002035.1, read on the forward strand.
GATAGAAAGAATTCTGTTTAACCCAAAAATTTTTCATTTCGAGTTATCAAGATTTTTCAGAAACCATATAATAGTTAAAAGCATGATATTTTCAACAAATTGTAGGTGTCACGCAAGGTCAAAATGTGATTTGAGTTTGGACCCGGTGGATCCATTCTAACTGTATTGTTATCTCGTTTAAAAATTTTGAAAAAATCGTGTTTTCTATATATTTTTTGCATTTTTGTAGAAATTTGAATTGTAAGCACTTCAACTTTTTTACGCTTGAAAAACACAACGATTGAACGTTTAATGAACGTCGTAGTTCAATTTGATCAAAAGTTATTCATTTTTTAAAAATCGGACATTTTTAAAAAGTTTTTTAAAATTTTGTTATATATCTTTTGCTTTTTTTGAAAAAGATAAAACGTAGAAATTGTATCTTTTTTGTGCTTCGAAAACGCATCGACTAACCGTTTAACGAACCTTTTATAGCTCAATTATTGTCAAAAATTATTAACTTTTTTAAAACCGAAAATTTTGAAAAACACGATTTGTTTAAAAATTTTGTTATCAATTTTAGTGTGCAATTTAATATTTTGAGTCTGCTTTATAGTTGCCTTAAAAATAAAAGATATATTCGAGAATTTTATTATTATTCTATCTGAGATTATTCTTGTTTGAAAAACAAAATTTTTGAAAATCATTAATTTTGGCAAAATTTGCATGCAGAAATAAATGAAATGACCTCTATGAGAAAGCAATGTCTCCATGACATAAACACAGAATGTTTTTCACTACGAACGAACACAATTATTAAAATTTGAGTAGGAAGGTAGTGGCTTAAAAACATATAGTCAATTTTCATTTACGTCTAATCAGCGCTCAACAATTTGTAAAAATGAAAAAAATTGTGTCCTTGGTACATTTGGAAAGAAATAATAATTAAGAATAATAATTTGTTTAAAGAATTGTTAATAGCACTTATTTTAATTAATTAATTAACTATTAATTTTGTTCTAATCTTATTGTTTTTATTATAAAAAGTTGATAAGGTAAAAAAAGTGCATCGCGCTGAGTTTATTTGGAAAATAGTTATAAATTAACAATAATAAATTGTTTAAACAATTGAAAATACATTAAAATATCAGTCAACATTTATAATTTGTCAATATATCTTAATAAAAAGAACCTCAAAATAAATTTGAAAAAATGTTTAAACAAAATGTATTTAATTGATTTATTTATTTCAATTTTCCCTGAAATATAGCTTACTGATCCATGCTGATATAAAAAATAAAACCAAGTATCGAAAAAGCTTTGTGTAATTTTCCAAACTTCTGCAAATATTTGAATAATAATGAAAAGCATTATAAACAAAATCGTGTATATTACAGAGATAAAAATTGCAGTGTTATCATTCATTTTATGCCCAATAAATTTAAAGACAATAGAGTATAAAATTCACTTATCTCTATAGGCCATTTTCATCATTTTGAAAGCTCGCTTATCAGCTGACAAATTTTCGCAGTTTGTCGCTTGCTGCCAATGATTCAGAACAAGGAAATTGATTTTACATATCGATCGTGTACATCTATAATCTATCAAAGTTACTTAGCAATCGTCAATCATTCAAGGTCTTGCACTTGAATTTTCGTGCATTATAAATAAGCAGTGATTTTATCGTGACATGCATAAATAATGATTTTCATGTTAATATTAATCTTGCTTGATATGTCTATTCAATCAAGAAAATCCAACAGATTAAGTGTCTTGTTTTAGGGTATTACCTTTTGTCTTCCATTATCAAACTTTGCATTATTCATGCATTTTTCAACCACCTTTCTATATAAATTTCAGATTTTTATATAATTCGGAAGTTTTTAATTCTTTTATATTTATTTTATTATTTTCTATTTTTATTTTTTTTTATTTTCTATTTTTTTATTTTCTATTTTTTTATTTTCTATTTTTTTATTTTCTATTTCTTGTATTTTCTATTTCGTTGAGCAAGTGCAATAAATCATCTGTAAATAAATTATCTTCAATTGAATAGTATTATTTTGATTGATTTATTATACATTTAATTATTATTGTTACTTTATTTTTCGCTATTATTACACAGACCGACGAAATAAAATAACTTTTTTGTCCAGATTAGTCATTTCTTACAAATTTCAGGTCTTTGAATCGAAATCTGAAGTCAGAATTCAAGAGTTATTTAGCTTTTTCTTTCTAGCCTCAAAAGAGAAGAAATTTAAGTTTAAATTGTTGTAGAATTTGTAAAAACTATGTAATAAATGCAAAACCTGCACCAATGTAATCTTTGAAGAATTACCTTTTATTTAAGCTCAGAAAACTTAAATAATATCCAGTAGTTCCCGAGATATGACTCTAAACGTCGGCGCATGTAAATCGGCCAAACGCATTCTTTCAATTAAAATCTCACTTTGGCCGATTTACATGCACGCACGTTTTCGTTCATATCTCGGGAACTACTGAATATTTTTTAACTTTTTTGGGCTTAAGTGAAAGGTAATACTTCAAATATTACATTATATCAAGTTTTGCACTTTCTACATAGTTTTTACAAATTCTACAGCAATTTAAACTTAAATTTCTTGTTTTTTGAGGCTAGAAAGAAAAAGTGAAGTAACTCTTGAATTTTGACCTCGGATTCGGATTCAGCGATCCAAAATACGTAAGAAATGATTAGTCTGGTCTGTCGGGCAAAAAAATATTTTTTTTTTTGTTTTTACATATTTTTCATATTTACAAATATTTATTTTTACAATTATTATAATTATTATTATTATTGTCATTGTTATTATTATCATTATTATTATTATCGTTATCATTAATTTGCATTGTTTAATTGTCATCAATATCACAATTATTATTAATTATTAATACTTTTAGTTTCACTGCACCTCTATTGTATCTCTAGCATCAATATTTTTTTAATCCAGAATTTTCTTTCTTCAAAATTGACTGTTAATTTACGAACTCGAGCGATGAAATGAGTCCTATTTACAAAAGAGACAAAACACCAATAAACGCAAAGTACACAAAAGAATTTGATAGCGAGTCGAGTAATTCTGAGGTAAATTTTTATAGGACCTCTTGCGACTGCTTTTCAAGCAATAAAACTCAAACAAGAGCTTTTACATTAAAGAAGAAAATGTCAGTTATTTAAAGGTCTTTATCCCTTAATTGCTACTTGCAGAATTTACAACGCAAAGCCTCATTAATTTTTTACGTTCCAAAAACACCATTCATAAACAAATTCTACACAGAAAAGAGTAATTTTATCAATTTGTTTACTTTTCGATTTTCAAAAAGGTAACCGCATGCAATAACTGCCTTTGCGCATGAAACACTATCACCTCCATCTTGAGCCAGATTCTGGCTGCACAAGAAAGTTTCTGAGACCAGAGGAGGTTATTGCACGCGGAATCTCAATTTCTGTTTCTAACAAACTGGTCAGTGTTGCACACGATGATTTTTGCGAAACATCTTTTGGTCATTTGTAAAGTGCAATTGATGCATCTGTTTTTTAGTTCTGTTCATTGTTCATGCATTTTAATAAAATAATTTTATGGACGTGATTCGAGGAAGAGTTGAAACCTTGGCGATATAGGGAATCACATCCGCATTCTTTTCCGGATAGGCTTTCGAAGACGATCATAAATTACAAGCTCAAGATAGAAAAAAAAGAGATATGACAATTTCATTCGAACATCAAAAATTCTGTCAGCAAAACAACTTGGTTGTCAGATTAAACTGGTTGATCAAGATTAAATTTCCTTATCTGTTATCGCTGAGAGAGCTATTTACGTACAAGCTGTTAACATGAAAGGACACCGATATTGAGCCGCCTCTGCTCTAACGAACAAAGAATATCTTACGATTTTTCATTTCACGCGCAGGTACAATGTACACAATGCAATCGACACTTTTTTTTCTGTTGTACATCAAGTAATATATAAAAAGTAAACTCGTCATCTAATACATATTCTAGGCATCAATAAATTTACCTCAACAAATAATCTTATCTTTATTTTTAATCTAATTTTTTTTCTCCGATGACAAAATAAAAAGATGACTACGTTTTTATGCCTGACTCTCGATGACGAATGACAATTTTGCCTTTTTTAACTTAAAATGCCAATGATCAAGATTTTCGAGAACAATTTTTCAAAGAATACTTTAACAAAAATTTTTTAAAGGAATTTTGAGTTCTTTATGAGTACTTCGTGTGTATACGATCAAGAAAAACTGCTTATTCGACAGCAAATAATTATAAATGCGGCTTTAAGTTAAAACTACCTTCAAACATAACCTACATTTTTTGCTTCTAAGGTCCCTTCGAAGCGCGTCACTATTTTTCTTGTAAACAACCTACACAAAAAAATTAATAATCGTACGTTTTTGCGTGACTTCAGAAGTCATGAAAAGGAAAAGAAATTTCCATTATCAAGTTTAGATTGAACTTCATTCAAACCCACCGTGTTGTGTAATTGTATTTCTACTAATATGATACATTAGTTTAAATAACCTCTTTCTTCAAGAAACCTCCCCAATAGTCAGTTTCTGTACAAAATTGTTGACATTACGATTATAATGAATAAGCCACGTGCTTCTACGATCATAAATTCAAGAGATATAATACCAAGTTAAAAAATGTTCCAAATCTCTGGCAATAATATTTGAAAGTACAACAGTGTGTTATCAGCTGAACTGAAAATCCGAGAAAGTGAGTCAGAAGTTGGAATACGGATGGTGATGTGCTGGAAAAGTGCAAGGGTGGCTAGAAGTTATGGATACTGCCGCACTCCGGCGTGGAGTCTTGTGGCGTCAAATCCTCAGCGAAGCCTCGGATATCCGGCGGCTCCTTCACGGAATTTATTTTTAATGAAGTGGTGCCGCGCGTTGTTGCCTCCCAACACAGCGGCCTTATCTACACAATTCAGTTTCCGTCGTTTTTTCGCCGCAGACACAAAATACTCCTGAAGCTTCGATGAAATAAGAAGAGGACAGTGACACCCAAGGGACGAGAGGGCGGGAGGGATGAGGAGAGGTCGTCGAAAAGTAGAAAGAAAATAGGATTTTGTTAGAGAGAATGTTAGAAAAAGTGAAGAAGGTTGAGGATGCGTAGGTTTGCTGGCGTAGGTGTGCGCACACGTCGAATAGATGGAGGGATGGTGGATAATATAATGATGGCGTCGCCGGGTAAGGAGGGGCGGGGCTACGAGGGGATCAATATTATCCTCCTCGTTCGTCCCTCTACCCACTCTTTTACCCTCTATCACGATCCCCTCACTCGCCCACTCTCTCCCTTCCTCATCTTCCTCCACATTCAAACGGAGGCTCGATTCACATTCTGAATTCCGAACCGCGGAAAAACTTGTTCAACTCACACCGATTCCCAACCATACAGCTTAGGATTCACTCTCTATATCTACAGACCTTAAGAATACGTGCGAAAAAGTTCTCAGTTTCGAGCAAAATCGAAAGATTATTTTACCACTTTTGTCGAAAGTTTAACCACCTCAAACATATTATGATCTTCGCTGATGTTCGGTTTTTTACAACTTTACAAAAGCTTAATTGTCAGATTCAGAGAAGATTTTTGATTATGGATGAGAGAGAAAGAGATAACATTGTCACTTTCTCTCTTTTGTTAATTTTAGCCTTTGGCACCCATGGTCCTTCGGGTCTTGATAATTGTTCCCCCAAAACAAATGGTCCGACAAAGATGTCAAACCAAAGATCAAAATGTGTCAAATTTACAGACCAAATTAAAATAAGAGAGAGAGAGAGAGAGAGAGATGAACACTATGTAACTTGTTTTCAAAGGTTGACGAAAGTTAGCAAATATCACGAAAATATATTTTAAAAACGTTTGTATAATTATTCACCTGAAGCAAATAGTCCGCCAAAGACAATGTGTCAAATGTGCCTTCAAAATTGAAATAAGAGAGAGAGATGAACACTATCTAACTTGTTCTTCAAAATCCATTCAGGATGAATTCATATTTTGATTTCCTTTTTCTTTAGTTACCTGCTGCAGAGCAATCAGTCTTCTTCTTCTTCATAGAGCAATCAGTCATAACGTGTACTTCTACATGACTCAAGCACGGAAAGAGAACGTATAGTTCAGCCGACACGACGAAAAAAAGTAGTTCCATAGGAATTCGACAGTAGCGCCATCTATCGTCGGCATCATAAACAAGACTCTTGAATAGATTCCACTCTTCCACTTCCATCTGGGTAGAATTCCCTACTTCCATCTCTCCGTGATGAACCTGAAATTACAACATAAAAATATTAAAATGACGACAATTTGTAGAAATGTATAAATGTAGAAATGTATTTGCAGGAATGCAAATGTAAGAATTGTAACCTAGGAATTAGAACCTATCCAAATATATTCAAAATGTTGTAGAGATGATGAGATATTGACAACCGATGTCCCAAGGAAACTTGGGTTTTGAAAACATCTTGACTAAATAATCTTTATCAGATTGTTGGCCTTTTGACACTAAGGCATGGGATCAGGTCGACCGTGATCGGGCATCTATACACATATAGCTACAGGCCAATGACACGGGCAAGTTAGTAAAGGGCTGGGTGATTGATGAGACTCCCGACCGCGGTCTCTCATTACAGTTATATAAGCTTCCGTAGATTGAGCCATCCCGAGGCTTACACGGTGACCGAACGGGGGTTCGTGATTCGATGAGGTTTTATTGCTCGCTTGACGTGACGCCGAGACCATTGTTTGGGCGCTCGACTGCAGCCGGAAAACATTGGATTCGATTTATTGCATCCCATACCCACCTCACGCTCGTTCATTATCACTGCAGCGATTTTCTATTAAATTGACTCCTCGACCAGTTCTGAAATTCTGCTCTTCTGTTGACAGTCGATTGTTTGGTCCATTGTCATTGTTCGGTAGATTGTCAATGTTTGATGCAGTGTCGATTGTCAAATTGTCATCCTAGAATCATTTGTTGTTCAAGAATCATTGCTCAATATGAAAAGAAAATTCATGCCTAAGATTTGAAAGTTGATTCATCAAGTTTATGACCTACGAACCGCCATTGCTTGTCCTGGTGCGGAGATTTTGTGATGTCGTTAAAGTTTACGGGTGCGGTCTTGCGTGTGCGAGACTCGAATCCCCTTCTCTACAGCCACCTCCAGGAGTTTATTGATTCTCGAGCGGCGGCATCTCGCATTTCCCTTGCTCTCTTTCTCTTCAGCTGTATTCTATTGGCTATCTCTCTCCTTTGTGGATTTTACAACCTCGTGTATATTCCTGACATGTTGGTTAAGTTACAATCACCCATAGAAACAAAGTAGGTAATCAAGTTCCGAAGTCATTTCAGGATCTGTAAGAGCAAGCTGTATCAATCAACATAACCAGGAAAAATTTGTGTTGTTCATTGTCAGTTTGAGTAAAGCTGGAAATGGAATGGCATCAACTTTTTTAGAACGCTACAATGGGTGCTTTAATATAAATAATTGCTCAATTACCGTAACAATTGTCATGGTCCATAAAGAAGTATAGTAGTTGATCCACTCCCATAGAGAAGTTTCTGAAAAAGATTATAAGCTCAAGATCAGGCATGAAGACAGTGGTGCGAGAAATTGTACCTGTGGTGGTTCAGACATTATTCTTCATTAGCCTCTACCCCACTTTCAATGACTCGTCGCGCCTCTTAGCGTTTCCGCAACGTGATCGTAGGGCCATCCATCTTGCCAGGAAACCCCAACCCGCAAGCAGCAAGCAGTTTTCTTCCTCTCGCTTCCATTCTTCCTCCCGCGGTTTCGATGGTTTCTTCCGACCTAGCTTTACCGAAGGAACCCATCGTTTTCCCGTTCCTTGCCTTATAGTTACGCGAGAGCGACGTGTATCTGAGCGCAACCACCCGTATAATTGTTGGGGGTGAGACTGTCGGAGGCTGTGAGAGTGAAGAGGCGGGTAGTTGGAGGTTGAAGGGCGAACCAGGGGCTGTCCGGAGGGTGGAAACGGCTGACGAAGTTGGAAACCACCCTTCATGTACGTGTGCACGAGAAAGCGGTCGTATCGAGCGCCAGTGCTGCCTTGAATTAACGCCGTCATATTTCAGGATACGAGCGAGCTCGAGGGGCTTCCTTGCCATTTGTCTCGGTGCTCCGCCAACTCTCCTTGCTTTGCCTTGCCTTGTACATGAGTAATACTCCGAGGACGATTCGTATAAATCTGACAAGAGTAAGAAAGAGGACGAGATGAACAGACAACTACTTACGAATCACGATTATTATTACCTCCGCTTCTCTTCTTACAAATAAATTTCAATTCCCAGTGTTCCCTCCTCTATCATTACTCTTACTTTTATTTAAAATTATTTAAGGAGTCTGCATTACAATTTTTTAGTTAGTGATAGTGTCAATTATGATTCCGAAGATCTTGTTTACTATCTGTATTTTCATATCGAAAGTTTACACCTCGTGGTGCTTCCAGTGGCAAAGCCGATAACTTTGGTTATGAATGGAATGATTAAAACTATAATGACTTTGACTTGTCTAGGTAAGGAACAGCATTAAACATCTTGACCATCAAAACGTTTTATTTACGTCGCATGGTCTTTTAACAGCACAATTTGTAGAGCACTGACACTTATTTAATGCTGAAATAGTTGAAAGATGGGCTCTTTCTAGATTAATTGTAGAGTTAACCTGAAATCCTACACGTCTCTTTGAGATTATCCTTGTTTCACGTTTTATTATGAAAATTGAACTGCCTCGTTGACTGCCAAGCGGAGAAAGAAAGCTATGCCCTCGCGTCGCTGGTTTTATAGTCAGCCGTACAGCGACATCAGAGCCGTGAGCAAATTCGGAACTGCAACTGTTACCGACCGCTGTTGTTGATAATAATCCCTGGGTCTTCATTACTTCAATTAAAGTGAAATTTAAAAACTTTTTTTATTAAACAAGATAAATCTAGTGAAATCTACAAAACATTCACAGACAACTAAGGAGTATCTTTCAATTCTTAAAATTTCACCCTTGAGAACTGACTATGAAACTTTAGTTCAATTTTACCTTACCTTCACCTCACAACCCATCCAAAAGCTTCGATAGTTTTTAGCTCACCATGCCATAGTTCACCTCACCTATTGTGATTCACCTTCTAGTATGTTTTCACAATTGGGTTAAATGGAGAATAAACCACGTGTTTATTTTTATGAACACATTTAAATTATTATTACTCAAGTAATGAATATAAAAGTATTGCGTTAAAAGTAAAGAAAGAGTTAAATAGAAGATTTCAAGAATTTGATGAAAGAAGAGCTAAAGGATTAAAAATTAACATAAACTGGATAACAAAATAAATGTAAAGTTCATGAATACTCTTTTTTTGGTTTTTAAAACAAATTTATTTAATAAAAACATTTTGATTTTTATTTTAGATTAATATTTATTGATATACTTACATAAAGAAAGAGATTTGTTTCTGATTTAAAACACTTTTTACTCTTATTATAACCTTTTTGGACTTTTATTAATATACATTTTTTTTGTTAAATTTTAATAAATAACTGTTATTTTATATGAAAAAATAAAACCTTTTTTCTTACTGTTTTAATGAACTGTATTTTGATTTATAAACATAAAAAATTATATGATAAAGTTGAATTTCAATAATTTTGTGCTGCTTATTTCAGATTAATAATAAAATAAATAAATTAAAAATTATAATAAAATATAATAATAAAATATAATAATACAAAATAATAAAATATAAAAAGAAAATAAATAAATTAAAAACTAAAATAAATCAAAAATTAAACAACCAGCAAATAAAGAACAAAGTTAAAATAGAATTATTATTTTTAAAAGTAAAAGGATTATGACACTGAATTTTGCAATATTTTTTTCGTTTATGAAAAGGAAGAAAACAAATTTTTTTCGTCCGAAAATTTTTATGTAATGCAATTTCGAAAGAATGTACGTATATATTAAAACAAGTCAATGTAGAACACAAAAGTTAATTTAGAAACGTGAAATTAATGAATTTAGAACAATTTAACTATTAAATAATTAAATTACATTATATTAAAAAATATACTATAAATCTACAAGGCAATTGTCTGTACTTATTTATTTCAATTAAATCTACATATTCACTAAAATTTATATATATTCTTATTTAATAAAAATTTCTTTTATTCTCTAAATGACACAAACAAATGATATAACAAAATCTTTAAATAATGATAAGCACAAGATCTCTGGAACCTTAAAACTGTAAAACATAACCTCAAATCTGTAAACTTAAATTTTTTATCAACAAATTCTTATAATTCTAAATTCTCAAAAGTTTAAGATCTTTAAATTATCACAATTAAACTTTAACTCAAAATTCTTTATTAACAACATAAACTTTATCCTCAAGATCTTCGTTACACGTGATTCTCAACTTCCATAATTATCTTTTTCATCTTGGCGGTCCCTAGTAGGGCGCCGTCAATTTTTGTTACCCTGGTATTGACAACCGATCAATAATAAAAATTCTCAATATACTAAAATCTAAAAAACTTAACTATGATCGCATTTGGAAATCAAACCTAATGTTGGTTGAGAACCACGATATGCTCGGTTTCGCTCAGTTCTGCTGGTTAAGGAGAGAAGGTCGGGATTGCTAATGGAAAAGAATTAAGCGGCAAATACTCAAAAAATATTCAGTAAAAGCACTCAAATAACATTAGAAAATTGTATATTATAAAAACAAGCAACAATGAAATTACAATTTAGTAATACAAACAATACTGGAGCTATACAAAGCTTCTGCTTCTTCTTTAGGTTATGTGACCTGGGTATGGCCAATTCAATCAAGCTATACAAAGCTAAATCGACTTAAATTATAAATTTACATTAAATTAAATTATTAAAGAATAATTATTAATTAGTTCTGATCGACGGTGAACTATTATTCTCTAACATTTTAAGATTGCCTTATGCACTGTAACGTTCAAAGTTGTCTTAGAAACTATAACATATATAACTGGAGCGAACTTCAATAAAAATAATGGACGAAGAGCAAAGAAGCAAATTGGGATGATTTCACTTGTTCGGAATAAAAGAATAAATAAAAGAAAAACTTGCAATAATCCTCACATTTCATGGCGTCAGAGATAAATTGTATTTCACTAAACCGATTAATTTAAATACTTGAAATATCTGTAAACTATTAAACTTTAATTCACTTTAAATAAGCAAAACAAAATGTAAACGTAATCTGTGTAACTAAAATTCTGTAACCAAAACCGAACTGTAGCCTCAAAAGGACGCTACTGTTGTTCAAATGATGATAAGCCCAGTAGGCGAGAGGTGTTCACTCGACGACTGACCAGAAGCAAGAGAGTGATTTTAATTCAGTTCCGAATTCTTATAAAATTCTAAAGTCACGTAACGAGATCTTTCTGGCGCTGAATCCCTAACATTTCACAAACAATATAGAGTGCATCAAAGCCGCCTTGACGCGAAATCCAAAATCTAATTTCAAATCTAAATCTTAAACTAAATCAAAAACTAATAAAGACAAACTCAAAACCAAATCGAAAACTAAACTCTTAAACAGAATTCAAAATCTTTATTCAAACAAAATTCAAAATCAAAATGAGAGATCCCAAAATAGTTGCTTCTCCCGGAATCCAGGCTTAGACAGTGTATTCTAAAGGAGCTTCCACCGTGACATGGACTTGACAATCCATCCACGAGGCTTGCCACTGCTTCCTTGCTCGAGCGATGCCAATTCGCTCGAATAAGGCCTGCAAATCTCAAAAGACACAAAACTCAAAAATCCCAATTAACCCGTAATTGTCAAGTCTGCATTCCATCTAAGTGGAGCGCCATTATTGCAACTGGACTTCTGTCAATCTACCAAAAGATCCCAAAAATCAAAACTACATTTAACCCTCCATTTAACCCAACTGTCAAAACATACAAGAAGGTGAATGACAATAGGTGAGGTGAACTATGGCATTGTGAACTGAAAAAAATCAAAGCTTATTGGGTGGATTGTGAGGTGGAGATGAAGTGAAGGTTAGGTGAAGGATAGGTGAAGGTGAATTACAATTACGTAATCGGAATTTGATTTACACTTTACCACAAAATCCCGAATGCCCAAAACTGCTTTAAAAATCGAAATTTCCACTTTCATTCAAGTCCGAAAATCTTTCTGTTACAGGTATGGTTCAAGAACAGAAGGGCAAAGTTCAGGAAACGCGAGCGAGTGATGGGCACAACTGCAGACTTCAGACAGGCACTTAGCACAGGACCGCTCAACACCTTCATAGGTCAGACATTTCCGGACGCGGAAACACTCTACAACTACAGTTCGTACAACAATTGGGCAACCAAGGTACCGTCGCCTTTAAACACAAAGAGCTTCCCTTGGCCTGTAAACACTTTGAGTTCTGTAGTTCCACCAGCGACTCACCATCATCATCACCAAGTGAACCCCGTCAGTTGTTTCAATTCCGCAACGTCATTAGCAGGAAGCCATGTAAGTGGGATGTCAGTATCCGTAGGTCAGGCAGCGACGTCAATGATCCCAGGAATGGGTTCCAGTCTGGGAGTCGCCAGTTCTCCAGTCGCAGCGACGGGTGCAACATGTCCTTATGGACCACCAGCTGCTCCTCATCCTTACGGACCTCCGGTATACAACCATCATCACAGGACAGCGGCTCCCACGGAGCCTTACTCAACTAGTATTGCGACCCTTCGTCGCAAGGCGAAGGAACACAATAGCGGGTATTGCACCAACTTTATCACGGGGGTCAGCAACACCTCGAACACAGGAAGTATAAGTCCCGTGAGCTCCAGGACTTCATCGGGTGGTGGTTTGAGTGCTTGTCAGTATGCTCTATCCACTGGAACCACCAATGCCCATTCTCCAGTACCAGAACACGCAAACACAGCGGCCAGAGCTCAAGTTTGAGGAGAAGTGGGGGCTGCCAGCCCCCAGCACCGAGTGGTCACATCGGCGAATTCCTTAAGTAATAACCAAGTAGTCGGTGGCACCACGCAGAACGAGGATCCTCTTCGAGAACCAGAGTGACACAGGCCTCGGTCCGTCACTTCTCCTGCCTTATCGTCGACGCCTTCCTCCATGGCGTCGCCTCAACATTACCTCGTTTACGACGAGGAGGGCACCACGACGGACCACAAAATGGAAGAAGACCGACTGGATTTAGGAACCGAAACAGGTCCTATTTCTACAAATCCCGGAACAGGTATCGGAGTCGGTCTTGGAATCGGAGGCTCCGGAACATACACTGGAGGTGGATTTGCAGGCTACTGGCAGCACTCCACAACGACCGGGTACTTACCTCTCTTTGACTGGGCGTCAAATTCCATAGCTGCTGGATCTCAGCCCCTTACGTTTCCTAAAGACGAGAACCGAAGCCAATGAAAGGCACTAAATTCGTTAAATTGCTAAAGCTAATTATGTTATTATTGATCTATTTGTGGAAATGGTCATACTGTTATTCGAAATGGTCATACTGATCTCTCACAGGAACGGTGGAATCGCTATCATGAATGGTCATTCTTGTTTCTTTATCTTACAAAACAATTTTGATATAAAACTATCAAGTAACGCAAGTTAATAGGAAATTCCAAACAACGAGACCTGTATCTTCCACATCTGAATGAATGTACGATTCGGGTTTCTGAGAATATTCGAATGTTGTGTTGCAAATTCTCACCCAAAGCGATTTTAGAAGAAGAGGCTCGTCTCTTGCTCAAAGACACCTAATCATCTAAACATTCTTCATGAAGATGTGGATTCATAATGCGACTGCATAACTGGACTGTGATGATTGGGTTGAGAAAACTTTGAGATTCCGGAGTTTATTTTACAAGAACCTGTATGAACTTATGCACTTAATCCTTATTATAAGTTACATAACATAAACGAGGAAACTTACGTAAAGGCTTGTAAAGATCTTTCGCGGATCGCGTACGATATACTGTAGATACTTGTATAGTAGACACTAATTATGCGATTCGATGAATGTATACTAAATTGTTACATTTTAACAAGGATAATAATGTTATTCAGCAAATACCAAAAAAAAAAAATTTAGCGCTAATTTTTAAGTGAGAAACGCGTCTAAATCGAGTGACGAAATAATTGTACAGGAAGTTGCATAATATCGGCTAGATGTATCTTATAAATATTATATCAATATCAATGAATAGTTATATAATGTATTGTATCTCTTTAAATAGCAATGCGTTCTGGCGGTATTCCGTTCTTGGATTTTCTCCAAGTATCGATTTTGGCGAAGCTATGTAAAAAGAACTTGTATGAATAATTCTAGTATATATATGCGATCTAATGGAAAATAAAATCGATTACGACTGATATTCAATAACTTACTCAAAACACTCATCTTTTGTCTTTTGAATCCTGGTCATGCCATGTGATCCAATAGCTTTAATGGTTCTTTATAGTAAGATAGAGATGATTAAACAACGGCTATTTTGTAAGGATCCAGATGTCGTACAAATGTTTGTCGAATTACATATCTTGTTTTTTAAAACTGTTTCTTAAAATTGTTTCTTAAAATTGTTTCTTAGTGAGTCTTGTTGCAGTGAGTGAATTTTTCGGAGCTCCATCTATCATCGACTCACTATGTACGTTCTTAATCAACGCATCGAGCGTTGAAAGACATCGTTTATAATCTAGTCACAATAAAAGCCAATTTTATTCTGAAAATCTAATCTCGCATTGCAAATCTAAAACCTTTACATCGAAGATGATGAGAATTCTTATTTTTAATTTCAATTCTTGTTTTACCATCTTCTAGAACCAGAAAGTCTGCAAAAACAGGTAGGTTGTGATGTCACACGTTCTTCAAGAATCGTTGAATTGTTTGAGAATGAGTCTTAAAAATATTTAAAAATTCAGAGCAGAAAATGACAATAAAAATAATTTTTTTTTGAAATTTAAATTTCTTATTGTAATTTTATAATACTTTCCAAATCAAAAATCCATTTCAGACTAAATTTGATATAAATTTTTAGCAGGCAAAAATAATTTTAATGAATAAAGTTTGTAGGCCAATTTTTTCCACATGTAATTATTTTATTAAAATAATTAAAGTCATAACGACGTTTCGGAAGCTTCCGCTACCCTTA
>WNHD01002036.1:0-16428 GCA_011057455.1 Ganaspis sp. Gsp50
AGTAATTTAAATTCTAAAGAAAATTATTTTTCAAAAACCTTCATGATTTCAAAAGTAATTTAAATTCTTACAAAATATTGAAAAATTCATTTTTTAATGAAAAAATGCATTAAAAAATATGGAAATTTATCTATTTTTTTCATGGAAATCATGGAAAACTCGTGGAATTTCTGTGAGAGAAATTTATAGAAACCCTGTAAAATGCTAATTTTTGTTTACTAAGAAATCAAATGCAAATTTTTATTTACCAATAACTAAAATGCAAATCTAGGGCGTATTTTCTTTACGTATTTTTTAATTTGAAGGTACTTTGTATTTTCAGAGATGACGACTATATTGGGCAAAGTGCAATAAATACGGTCCGTAAGATTAAACTTTACAGTGACAGTTTAGCTCGTTATGGAAAATCGCCGTATCTTTATCCAATGTACGGTCTAGGAGAACTTCCTCAAGGATTTGCACGTCTTAGTGCTATTTACGGAGGAACCTACATGCTAGACAAGCCAATCGACGAAATCGTCATGCAAGATGGAAAGGTATTTTTAAAAAATATATTTTTCATTTTTGTAACAAAAAAGAAACAATAGTTGAAGAAGAAAGAAAAAAGAAGAAGTAGAAGAAGAAGTAGAAGAAGAAGAAGAAGAAGAAGAAGAAGAAGCTCCAATTCTGTAAATTAAGAACAAAGCGAACCTAAAAGGGTTTCGTTTGTACACTTTGTGAACGGAACCCTAAAAATCAAAAACATTTTCTTGGTCATTTTTGCTATAAACGTTGAGCACTAGATTATCAAAAGTTAAAATATAGAATGCAAACTAAAGTAGATTATCGATAATTTACAACCTTTTTGAGTAAAATAATGATTTAATTTTCAGGTAGTGGGCGTTCGTTCCGGAGACGAAATAGCTAAGTGCAAACAAGTTTTTTGTGACCCAACCTATGTGCCCGATCGCATAGAGAAACGTGGTCAAGTTATTAGGTGTATTTGTCTTATGGATCATCCAATCCCAAATACAGGCGATGCCTTGTCTACTCAAATCATCATTCCCCAAAAACAGGTGAGATTCGAGCCTCTTCGAATTAAATTGAAAATGCCTTACAAAATTGAAATTTCTTCAATTAAAATTTCATTTCAAGAAAATAGAGAAATTTTGATTCAGAAAATTTGAAAATAGTTATAGAAATAACATAATAATTTCACAACACAAATAATTAATGTTCAAAATAAATATTTTGAACACAAATAATTATTTATGTTCAAAATAAATATTTTGAAAATATTAATATAATAAATATAAATATAACAATGCTTCCCTATGAGGAAGCAAAAATAAATTGAATAAAAGAAAATAATTTTGCAATTACATTTAACGATAATTTCAGGTGGGACGTCGCTCTGATATTTACGTTTCCATGGTCTCGTATACGCATCAAGTTGCTGCGAAAGGCTGGTTCATCGCTATGGTTTCAACGACAGTGGAAACCAACAATCCTGAAATTGAAATTAAACCTGGTCTCGACCTTTTGGGCCCGATCAAGCAGAAATTTGTGTCAATTTCTGACTTCCTGGTGCCGACAGACGACGGCACTCAGAGTCAGCTGTTTGTTTCGACAAGCTACGATGCAACGACGCACTTTGAAACAACTTGTCTGGATGTCTTGGACATTTTTAAGCGCGCCACTGGAGAGGAATTTGATGTCAATAAAGTGAAGCACGAACTCGGTGACGAGGATCAGTAACTGTAAACTAGCCAGGACTATCTTTGGTCTATCAATGGAATACCTGCTGTAAAAGAATTTACAAACATCTCGTACTACTAAGTAAATCGACACTCGCTCTCTTGTTTACAAGATGCGGCGAGCGGAGCCTAAGAATTCCAAGATTCTTTCGGGAATACTCTCAAAGGATTAGGCGACAATTTTTTAGGGAATATATTTTTAAGTTTAGAGGAAAAGGCAATGTGTCTAAAACGATTGCATTTAACGAACAAAGCGACGAGAGACAAAGATAATCACAAACTCAATTACTAGAAATTTAATTTATACTTGGCAGATTAAGGGAAATTTTAGACATTTTAGACATTTTTTTGACAAATCAATTTTTTAACTACTACATGGCAAAATTCGGACTCTTTGAAAGTGAAGGAAATTTAGTCTTTTTGAAAGTGATTTAATTCAGTCTTTTTGGAAGTGAAGGAAATTTAGTCTCTTTTTGAAAGTGATTAAATTCAGTCTTTGAAAGGGTAGGAAATTTAGTCTCTTTTTGAAAGTGATGAAATTCTGTCTCTTTTTGGAAGTGAAATTCAGACATTTGGAAATAAAATTTAGATACATTTTGGAAATGAAAATAAAGTCCTTTTTTGTCAAATGAGATAAACTTTGGAAAATAAATAAAATAAAAATATCGGGATTTGTTTTGATAATTGATTGATAATTGATTGATTTTGGCAAGTTGAAAGGAAAGTTGAGACATCTTTTAGAAATTTAGAAAATGACAGTCATCTCATACATTACTTCTTATCTTGCAATAAAAATAACATACAAAGAAAGTACAAGTGTTGACGCGCATCTGAGCGAGGATATTACAAATGTACCATATTTTAACTAACGAATGTTATACTGGTTATACATACTGTAAACGAATTGTCTATTATGAGTGTGACCGATACGAGAGAAAGAGAGAGAGAGAAAGGGAATTAATTCAAGTAGAGTGAACGATCTCGTTTTAAAAAATCCAAGTTTCAAAGCGATGCACTTTTTGAGACGTCGTTTTTAAATGATTCCTACGATCGTAACGACAGCAGGCCTTCGTTTAGAAAATGATCTAAATTATTGTCATACTGATCATAATTATGATCATAATTATTGTCATTATTATAATAGTAATTATAATTATCATTGTAAAGAAACTACAAAGATTTGTATACATGAATATTTATCTGATGAGAATTATAAATGTGCACCGATGTTCATTGCCCTTGAAATTCATTTGATTTCGGTGCAAGAAAATAAATAAATCTCGAGGGCTAAACATGAGTATCGATGCATATTATATCTGCCGTACATTTTTAAAAAGACACTATAAGATAGTGACACATTTTTAAAAAGACACCATCTACAAGATAGTGAATTTTTAAAAATGTAAATGTACGGCAGATATATAATAATATGTATGTTATATAAACATATGTATGTTATAAAATGTGTAAGTTATAACATGTATGTATGTTACAACATGTGTGTATGTTACAGCATGTATGTATGTGACAACACATATGTTACAAAATGTATGTTACAACATGTATGTTACAACATGTATGTTACAACATGTATGTTACAACATGTATGTATTACCTATACATGTGTTGTATATAACATATATCTCATGATAAGCATATGTATACATAAATATGTATCTATTGAAAATCAAGAGGTTACTATAATAACGGGCTGCATGTGCTATGGGAAATATTTAGAATTAGGAGAGAGTACGTTAAAGAGAGATGAAGTATCACGCTGCACAAAGTGGGCAGAAAGTTCGAAGCATTTCACTATAATTAGAAAAAAAAATATTATCAATAATTGGAAACTTTTTGTAAGCTTACGATATTGATATTTCCTTTGCTTTTCATGAATGTGTCGTGATAATTGTCGTTAATTGTTTAAACAAAAAATGTTAACTGTAAACGATTAACAGTTTCGTAAATTTTTGTCGTGCTTCCACGCCCTTATATAATAAAGCTGCAGTTCTAGCTACACGTGAATCAACATAACGTACAATCTCACGAATTATCAAAACCGTTTCGCCAAGCGAAGCATTTTCAGGATGTTGCGATTACTGTAATACGAAACCCTACAAATAAAACCATATTGTGCTACTTTCTCTCTTATATTTCTGCTTTTGATTCATTGAGCGTTTCAAAAATAGTTTCTGTTAAGAGTAAGAAAAAAGTCTCTGCTAAAAGTAAAAAACTTTCTGATAAGAATAAGAAACGTCTCTGCTAAAAGTAAACAAGTTTCTGCTAAGAATAAGAAACGTCTCTGCTAAAAGTAAAAAGGTTTCTGCTAAGAATAAGAAAAAAGTTGCTTTTTGAGGAAAGAATGAGCGAGCATGATTATTAAAATCATTGTTTATTTTTTTGAAATCTCAGACAAGTTTGAAAACATACAATTTGTTGTCGCGACAACCAACAATGACGAGATCTTTGTACAATATCGGAGATGAGAAAATTTCTCCGGAAAGTTTTTGAGTAGTTAGAATTTCTCTAGATTCGGAATCTATAATTTGTAAGGTGCCGTCAATGCTGGCGATTAAAATTAATTTGCCTGCGTTCCAGGGAGTCGCGATAATTGGATTCTCGGTCGTGTGAGAGAATTTTAAACTCGGTTTTAAACTGCAATTGAGCTCGTAAAGTGTCTTGTTTCTACTCCCGAAAATTATAGTCTCGGGAATCTGTTCTAGACTTTTTACAATCACTAGATGCGAAAATATGTTTCCGTTTATAGCATATGTCCATAACTAGAATAGAAATACAAAATTAGAAGTTTCAATTTTACAATTACATTTTCTATCTTCTAATTGCTGATTTGGTACGGCAGAATGTACTAGATTCTACTAATTTTATAAAAATTAAAATGGTGTACAAAATTTAAATTGTGTTACAAAAAATAAAAGTGGTATTATAAAAAATTAAAACGTCATTACAAAAAATTAAAATGGGGTACAAGAAATGAAAATGGCATTGCAAAAAATTCAAATGGTATTACAGAAAAATTAAATGGATGAAAAAGATATTAAGGATTAAAAAATTAAAAAATTTGTAGAAAGAATTGAAAAATGTGCAGAAAGAATTGAAAAGTATGTAGAAAGAATTGAAAAATTATGTTTGAAGTAGAAAAATGGAGATAATTGTACAATTGAGACTTTTACCTTTTGTCCGGATTGGATATTAAAGCATTCAAGTTTTCCAGTGACACTAGCAAAGACAACGTTTCCAGTTTCGAGAATCGCTGGCGCTGAAAATACAGGATCTGAGAAAGAATGCTGCCACTTGATCTTGCCTGAAATTTGATCCAGGTTGACGCAAGTTCCATCCAGAGTTCCAAAGAGAAGACTTTTAGATTCATAATGTAAGCGAGCTGTTCCGGAAATACTTCCCTCGCTTGCTTTCATTCTCCAGAATTCTTTTCCGGTCTGGTAAAGTTTCAAAACAGTTTTATATTATTTTAATTTTAAAGACTTTAAACATCTTAAAAAATTTAGACATTTAATTATTGATATATCATTTTCAACATTTAATTATTGATGTATCGTTTTCAACATTTAATTATTGATAAATCGTTTTTTATACCTCTAATGAAAGACAGTACATGTATCGATCGTAAGATCCAATGAAAATATTCTTTTTCTCTAAACATGTGGTGGCTGTAGATTTTACTGCATCTCCAGTTTGGAATTTCCAAAAAATGTCACCAGTTTTCAGATTTAAACAATACACGTTTCCGTCATAGCAACCTGAGGAAAATTTAAAGTAAAACGTTTTTGGAGAAGAAAAATTGATATTCAAAAAATGCAATTTCAAAGAAATTTAGAAAATTTAGTTACCAACGATGCCACGAAACTGATCAAAAACTAATACTGATGATTCTATTCTATCTGGTAATTTAGTAATGTATTTTTCGTACGAATTTGAATTTATTTCTACCGTGATTATTATTCCAGAATGAGAACCAACTGTCGCAAATATTTTTCCACTGAAAGCAATTAAAAATTTAAAAATGATAAAACTTTAGACAATACCCACATAGCACCTAAACTTGTATCAACATTGACAACCTTTCCTCAAGTTTTTAAACTTGCAGAAAGGTTGGCAATGTTGCTACAAGTTTAGGTGCTATGGAGGTAATAATAATAATAATAATAATAATAATAATAATAATTTAATATTAATAAAAACTTAATAATAAGGATTTGAGCTGCATTTGAAGAAATATTTTAGAGATCGAACTTGGAATTGAAATGATATTAGTTTCTAAAAAATCTGAAACACTGTCAACGTTTTAATGTAAAGTAAACAAATTTAGAAGAAAATAATTTCTTTTTTAAATGTTGATCTTCTTTAGAGACTTTACTATAATAATTATATATTAATAATAAATAATAATATATTGATAAATATAATATAATGATGTACTTATATTGTAGTATAGTATTATTATTATTTATTTATTTATTTATTTACTTACACATACTGACACAGTGAACCTATTATATAAAAAAATATATTTATGTATCTATTAATATAACATTATTATTATTATTATCATTATTATTATTATCATTATTATTATTATTATTATTATTGAAATAAATTTAAAATATTAAAATAAAAACTTTCTCTATTTGGAAGCAAAAATTTGCTATAAATGTTATAAATTTAAAAAGTTGATATTAAAATTGAATAAAAAAATTACTTGGAGTACTGGAAAACAGTGGGCGAAGCATCGACACATTTTTTTAAGTCAAAACTTTTTGATAATTGAAATCTAATGTTCTTTTTTAATAAGATTTCATTGTCTTTTTCTGCATCTTCATTGCTTGTATAGCCTCGGCATTTTTGCCATAAAACAGCATTAGGGCTTTCTTCCGAATTAATTAAATTTTCGAATTTTTTTTCTCTCACGTGACTGGAAGAAGCAATATTTGTATTTTCAATTTTTGTATTTTCATTATTTCCACTTTCAACGCCTTTATTGTCAATATTTGTATTTTTAACTTTTCTACTTTCAGTACTTGTACTTTCAAATTTTCTATTTTCAATATTCGTATTTTCTGCACTTGTACTTTCAATCATTTTACTGTCAATATTCCTATTTCTCAATGTTGTTACCTTCGATTCTAAATTCTTTGCCCTTTCGAAATTTATTTCTGAAATCATAGGCAAGAATTCATTTTTAATTTGATTCTCAACGTGTGCAACACAATCTGAAAAACTAGCATCGTTTAAAAGCATTCCAATCAATTCCGGAAATTCTCGATTGCATTTTTCCGACACAGAGTTTACGATTTGTAACGCAGTTACTGAATTTCCGCCTGATTTTACGAAACTCTCGAAAGATCCTGCATATAATTTCCATATATTTCGTAGAATATTTTCTACATTCAGCGGGGAAGTTTTCTCGTTTATTTTTTCTCTACAGATTTTTTTCAAGGATCGAAGACAGATTTTCCCATTCACAGTGAGAGGGAAATTGTTTATTAAATGAATTTCATCAGGATGATAAAAGCTAGAAAAAGTTCGTAGATGATTCATTATATTTAGTTTCACTTTGTTGTCCTCTTCTTCGAAATTTTCTATCGTGGAGACACAGACGTGGAGTTTTTGATCCTTTTCGTCCCAAATTGCAAAACAGTTTTGAATTATTGTCAGCTGTGAAACTACGCTTTCTAATTCACTAAGATCAACTTTGTTTCCAAATCTTTTTATCACTTTGTTATGTCTTCCTTTGTAGAAAACACGTCTCGAGTTATCAATCTGCGAAAAGAAATTTATTTTGTAATTTAATTTCTGGCTTGAAATTAAACAATAAAAATCACTTCGCTCGCGTTATTATTTTTATTTTATTTTACTTTATAAAAATACACGGGAAAAGTATTATTAACATAAATCTTAAAGGGTTTGGAATAAATTCTTATATATATGTAATTTAGAAATGAAAAATTAATAATAAATAATAATGTATTTATTATATTTTTATAATAATTATTTATTATTATTTATATATAAATGCTCGTATGAATAAATAATATTAAAAATAATAAAAAATAATGCCTATATGATATTAAATAAATAATCAACAATAAATAATTTTTTAATAAATAAGTAAGAACTGAAGAATGCAGTCCAAATTATTAATCAATTGGCTGATGAAATTAAAAACAGCAATTAATTTGTATTTGTACCGTAACTATATCTCCAGTATTTCGAAAAACGGAAACTGTGGATGAATTTATTTCCTCATCATCTACAAGACAAATTCGTTTTCGGCTACCTGAAAATATTTTTTTATTAAACATTTTTTTATAAAATATTTTTTTAGATGACGATTTATTTACTTTTTTGTATTTTATTTATTTTATGACGATTTTATTTTTACAATTTTTACAATCTTAAACTTAAATCAGACTGTACTTAATTTTTAGTTAAAAGGGCGTTACTTGTAAGCCCGTATATTGTTTAAAATAAAATAAATAAAAATAAATGAAATAATTACTGCTTGAACGAAAAAGTAAATTGATATTTTCATTCCAAAATAAATAAAGAATTAACGAAAGAATGCATAATTATGATTAAATGAAGTGTATTACCAATAAATAATACGCCTTCTCCGTTTTCCACAATTTTATCGTCTTCGGTCCGAACTTGAAAACAAGTTTCCGAAAGCGTTCGGCCCAAAAAGCCATTGCAAATATCATCAATTTTTTCCCCATAAAATTCTTCAACACTTGCCCAGCAAGACACTTCTGTAATTCCATAAATATTGAAAATTCTAGTTTGATTCTTCTCATGACGAACATTTCGAAGCGACTCCTTTTTCGGAAAAGATTCGCCTCCTAGGACCAAAATTCTCAAATTGCTCTCTTCTCCCAATATTTGGCTTTTCAAATCTCTTTTGGAAAACTTTCCAAACAGAAGAGAAGGTGTTGTTTGAATTAGTGTCACTTTCTGAGAATGCATTATTTCCATCATCTTTCGGGGATTATTTTTCAAATTTTTAGATGCCATGAAAAGCGTGCAATTGCTGCTTAATCCGAGAAATATTTCCACAATACTGGGATCGAAAGTTAAGGGGGTGAGTTGAGCGATTTTGTCCTCACTCGAGATGGAGAAAATTTTTTTTAAGTCTAAAATATTGAATGTTATACTTTCTTGGAGTACTTTTACAATTTTTGGAACTCCAGTTGTGCCAGAAGTAGTGATAGCGTAGGCAAAACGATCTTTTTCAAAATCGGACTTAATTGGTATATTATTTTTAAATTTACGTAAATAAATAGTCTCGCCGTGAATATTAAATTTGTGTATTAATTCAGTATTTGGTGTTGAAGATTGTGTGAAAAAGTAAATGATTTTCAGACGAAAACATGTATCTTGAGATGTTGGTGAAATGTTTATAAATCCACGACCGCTTGAAATTATTCTGCAATTTTGAAATTAAATTTAATTATTTTTTTTAATTAATTAAAAGTAGGAGTAATAATGTAATAGTAATTGTTTTTATTGTAACAACAATAATAATTGCAACAACAATAATAATTACATCAACCATAATTACGACAACTATAATAATTACATCAACTATAATTACAACAATAACAATTACATCAACCATAATTACAACAACAATTACATCATCTATAATTACAACAAAAGTAATAATTACATCAACCATAATTTCAACAACAATTAGAGCAACAAAAGTAATTACAACAACAGTAATTACAAAATTAATAATAATAATTGCAATAATTATTAATCGAATAGTAATATACAATAATAATAGATTTTAACCAAATAATAACTCACCCTAAAATTATTGCAGGAATGCAAAAATCTTGTATCTCTAAATCGACAGCTATAAATTGCGAATCAAGAAGTTTAATTAACGTGTCTTCTATTTCTTTTTTTGCGGTGATAATTTCTCCGTATGTAATATTTTTAACAACATCGTCGTGAAATTCTATGGCAATTTTCGTTATTGAAAAATTGCTGCAAAGTGCATTTAATGAATTGGAAATTTGACTCTCAAAATCTGTAGATAGTTTACACCGTTTTATATTAAAATCTGAAAAGTAGTAAATTATTTTCATTTATTTATTATTAGTTTCCATTTTCTAAAGTTAAAATGTAAAGTTAGTTTTTATTTGCAAAACCAATAAAAATATAAATTATTTTCCAAAAAGAGGTAATCAAAATAGTTTTTAATGTTTGTTTCTTTATAATAAATATAAAAAATAATAAATAAATAAAAATATAATAAATATAAAAAATAATAAATAAATAAAATTCTGAAACAAATTATTTATACTAAATTGATGCTAATTAAAAGTTCAATACGATGAAAATTAAGAAATAAAGCTGGAAAATGTATAAATAGGAAAAATTTTAAAAATAAGTTCTCTATAAATTAAAAACAGTATTAAACCAAAATGATAAAATAAAACTTTAGAATCTTTATAAAAAAAGAAGAAAATGAAAATTCAAAAAATTAGTTTAAAATTAAATTAAGAAATAAAAATATACTGCAATGAATTAAAAAATTAAATACGAAGACAACAATAATGCAGTCAACTCTACGAATAGTGCCGCAGATTTGCATAAAAGAAACAAAGGACGCTCGAGGGAGAACCAAAGAAAGGTGGCAATATTTGTAGAGTTTAAGCGGCACTATTCATAGAGCTGATTGTAAATAAATAAAATTACTTTAAATTATCTAATTTGAGTAACTTTTAAGATCTCAATTAAAATACGCGAATTTGAAACGTTGATAAATAAATTTTTGAAGAGATAAATAATAAAAACTTAGAAATAATTCAAGAAATTTGAATATAACATTGAAAAGATAATATTTAAATATGAAAAATATATAAAAGTTAAAAAGTATTTAAAAATGTGAAATTGAAAAGCTCTATCATTATTTAATAATAAAAAAATCAATGAAAAAATAAGAAAAACAAATTAACAATTTAGAACATTCGGGTATTTTTCAAAAACATTAAAAAAGTTTGGAAAAATAAATAACTTACCCATTTTGTAATAGATTTCTCATTGTTTATCTTCAATTTTATTAAAGTTGGTATTGATTAGATGATTAAAAGAAAGTAATGTTTATATTTTGAAAGTCATGTGTTTACATTAATCAGCTGTTCTAGACACATTTGAGGTTAGTTTTTCACAGGACTTAAAATATATACACATCACATACCATGTCACATACACATAAAAGTATAAAAATATGTATATGTATAATAAAAATATAATGTTAACAGAAAATCATTAAAGAGTTTAAAATTATAAATAATTATTCTTTTATAAATTATAAAAGAAAAAAATTAAAAAAATAGTTAAACAATTTATAATTAAAGTACTAGTAACATTTTATATTTTGTAATAACTTTTTTTTACTATAAAAATAATTAAAAATTAAATTATATTATTAAAAGTATAATACTTAATTATTAACTATTAATGAAATAAAACACAGATCTTACAATTCAGTAATATTTATTTGTATTCAAATTCTTGAATTAAATACATTTTCGACACACCGCTCTAGAATTTTTTTAAATCCCCGTTACTTTAAATCCGATAAGAATTGACTTGAGCAGTTAATCGAATATGTAATCATATCATAACGTCAAATTAAGCTGCACATAAACATTAAGGTATATCGTCCTACGATTAAATAATTAAATAAAGTAAAAATTGAAGTAATATTGAAAGCGAGAAGTGCTGTGGATTATTCAAATTATCTACCAATTTCTTTCTATTTTCCTCTGTTTATATATTACTTTTAAAACTTGAAGCTAAACTTAGAAGTAATCGCAGAAGAACCACTTATTTAAGTAGAAACAAACATCTAACTTACACACAATATTCCATACGTGAAATCATTAAATTTACTTTAAAAGTATTTTGCTTTGAAACCATGTATAGTTGCAAAGCAACTTGAGCCTTCGTTGAAAGCAGCTTTGAATAATCTCTTCTTTTTTTTCTTAAACAAGCATTTTTTTCTAGTCACTTTACATCGCTTTCGTTTTAAGTATAGATTTAAATAATTTTTCTTTCAATTAGCTTGTTTAGTTCTTATTTAAACTTTAACAATAAGAAAAACGCAACAATGTACACAAGCACTTAAATGATACAGTCATGGTATCTTTTATCTGTCCGACGATGAATTACAAGGAATTTATGAAAATTGACCAATAAAATCTTTCTTACACTAGCGATCGATATAAATTCGAATAAAAAAAAATGTAAAACGAAACAAAATCGAAGGGGGACAATGTCCCTCAAGTCACAGCAAGACAATTACTTTTCCTCACACCATTCATTCTCTTTGCGGACTTGTTCCTCTTCTGAAGAAGAAAAGTCATTCTTGATATTGAAAGTTTTGCGAATCTCATCTGGTGTCTTACCCTTGATCATATTAGCAACTGTCTTGCAGGTTACGTCAAGCAAACCCTTTATATCCAAATAATTCGCTGCTAGGATAAGCTCAAAAAGAGTCCCTTGATCAACCTGTAAACACAATTTTTAATTAGTATTTTTCACAAATTAATGCGTCTATATATTTCGTGTCTGAGAGGTTAACTCGAAAATCCAAAATTTATAAAATAAGTAAAATCGAAGCAGTAATGAATTAAAATTTGCTTAAACATAAAGTTATTAAAACACAAAAAAGTAATAAAAGAAAAAAAGTTCTGCAAGTGCTAAAGGTACTAAAAGATAAAAATGCAAGTACTAAACGCAATAAAAGAAAAAATAAATAATAATAAAATAATAACAATAAAAAAAGTGCTGAAAGTACTAAAGCGAATAAAAAAAGTACTAAAACGAATAAAAAAAAGTACTAAAAGTAACAAAAGAAAAGAGAGAAATAAAATATGCAAAAAAATAGATGATTCACCTTCAAGAAATCAGCATCCCAGGAACTGATATCATCTGTGCGCTTTTCTTTGTTTTCATCATCTTCAGGTGGAGGTGGATCGTCTTTGTGATAAGTCGCCCACTGAATTACCTTCCTCAAAATTGCCGAGTTGACATTAGGAAGAGGCACAACTTCTTCCTCATCTTCGTCCATTCCTAAATCTTCCAACATAGTTTTAATAGTAACCGAGCATTTTGCAATTTCAACATCAACTTCGAATACTTCGCCATCGGAACTCTGTAATTTTATGTTCGGCATCTGCAAAAAAATGTTAAACCTACTTTAAAACCAAAAAACTAAGGACAAGTCCTGCATTAATAAGCAGATTGACGTACTTTAGTCATACATATAAAAGTGAGGTTAGCAGAACTCAAAAATCTAAAAAAAGAACTAAAAAAAATTCAATGAAATAAATCAAATACAAACTTTCGCTAGAAATGTTTAGTCTTGTTTTTCAAATCACACTTTCAATAGAAACCGAACAGAGATTCTATCACTTTTATAGTCACGCGTAAGAATGTATTGCTTCCGAGTATTTACATGAACAAACTTGAATACGTGGAATTTGGAAATACTTGTTTTAGGCCTAATTCTCGAATTTTGTATCTAACTTTTCATAATTAATGCCTATTTTCTAGAAATTAGAAATCTTGTAAACAAATTTGACATTTTCAAGGTTAAATGTGTAAATTTAGTCAATCATCTCTGCTTTTATTTGCAAGTTTTGAAACGCGTCATTTCGTGAAAAACGACATTATTGACGAAACAAAGACAATTTAAAGAAAAAGCATTTCAGATTTTCGTTAATTCAGAAAGAATAAACAATGTGCGTGCGTAGAAACAGAATTATTATCTTTAATGAAAAGAATTAAGCTTTTATTTTCTAACACGTAGAATCTTGAAAGCCATTTACCTTTAGAATGAACTGATGATTTTATTTCCAGAAAATTTGTAACGAGCTTGTGTTGGTGCTGAGGGAAATTTAGGATTACACGGTGGACGAAAGTTTACTTTCGGATTGATTAAAATTAGGAAAACTTTCCCGATTTACGAGTTCACGTTCACCATAAGCAAAGCACAAAATGAAGATGAAGCATACCAGCCAGAATTCCAGGAATTATTCAAAATGGCTGTTATGCGCAATCGTGATGCGCAATTGTTTCCCACTATTTCTATTTCTCGACTGCATTTCAGTTATTTTAAGCATATTTGATTAATATTCGGAGATGTATTGAACATAATAGTAAAATAATGTTATTTTTTTGTGTAAATTTCAGTTTTATGCTGAAATGAAGCGGAAATGTACATTTTTTATGCACTTTAATGTGCATTCATTACCCCCACCTGGTTTGTCGTCTCTTTTTAACTAATAGGGAGAAAGGAGGACCGAGATATTTTAGATTGGGTTGTGAATACGACTTAATATGACATCAGTGCTACCAACAGTTGTGTTTAAATTTAAAAAAAGACTTCATTAGATATGGATTAATTATTTAGTTTTCACAGTGATTTATAGTGTAAATTGTGTTTTGCAGTGTTTAAGTAATTTTTTTCTGTGTGAGAGGCAATTATATGTAAAATAAACTTCTAGTATTTCGGTAACAAGTGCGCAAAAGGAATTCTTAAGGTAAGTTCACAACAGCCTGCGTCATTGAGGGAAAAAGGAAAAAAGTATATCTCTGTCTTTTTTTCATTACGGCATTACGTTTTTTAACACATCCATAAAAATTCGCCTTTAGATTGTTGAAAGTTTATTGAAATGATTCCCCAACTCTGATTGAGACTTCTCTCAAGGAATGTCTAAGGGACATTTTATCGTTTTGTATAGAATTTAATAAACATTAGGAGTGTAGATGATCTTGAGTGATAAAAAATGGCATCCGCGGCGATGTCGCAAAATGATGTTTTACACCAGTTTCCCGTAAATAAACTTATTCGTGTCGGTTACTACGAACTAGAGAAAACAATTGGCAAAGGAAATTTTGCCGTTGTTAAAATGGCTACCCATGTCGTAACAAAATCGAAGGTAATGTCTGAAAAATATGAATTACTTTCTTAGTTTGTACACTCCGTCATTACGTTCATAACAATCTACACTCACATACTTGTGAATATTTATTTGTTTTTTCAAGTCAATTTCAATTGTCTTTTAAGCTAATACCGAGCTATCAACTATAGCTACTTTAAAAGCATACTTTTAAAGTTTACATTTATTTATTTTTTTCTTTTACTTCACATTTACAACTCTATTCATATTGACGAATTTAAACATTTCTTTATTCTTGTTTTTATACACATTTCACCAACCCTATTAGTGTTTTTATAAGCCAAACAGAGGAATACTTAAAAAAAATTGTATTATTTGTTGATTATTAAACACATGATCTAGCTTACGTCATAGTCACAGTGCTAAAACTAACAACTTTAAAAAATTTCCATTGTTAGTTTAAAATCTTATGTGACAGTGCTATTTTTCTAATCAACCGTAAATTAAATTAATATCATTTGGATTATTAAAACATCTTAGGTCACGTTATACGATTTGGAAATAAGACACTAATGGATTTTAAATATGAATTTAATAAGTATTGGAAAATAATACAAAGTCTTGTTTGTTTTTACAGGTTGCCATTAAAATAATAGATAAAACAAAACTAAATGAAGAAAATTTGGCAAAAATTTTTCGTGAAGTGCATATTATGAAGAAATTACGACATCCTCATATTATCCGACTTTATCAAGTAATGGAAACAGAAAAGATGATTTATTTAGTCACAGAATATGCATCTGGTGGTGAAATATTTGACCATTTGGTTCGAAATGGTAGAATGGTAGAACCTGAAGCAAGACGAGTGTTCCGTCAAATAGTTTATGCAGTGCGTTATCTCCACCAGCAAAGAGTGGTTCATCGAGATCTTAAGGTAATATTTATTTATGTATTTATTTATTTGTGTATTTATTTGTGTATTTATTTATGTATTTATTTATGTGTGTATTTATTTGTTTATTTATTAATGAACAGTCGAAAACATCTTGAATTCGAAACATCGAAATCAGTGTAATTTCAGTTTAAATTAATCAAATATTTTCTTTTTAAAGGCTGAGAATTTACTACTTGATGCAGACAATAATATAAAGCTAGCCGATTTCGGATTTAGTAATGAGTATACACCAGGTGTGCCCCTTAGTACGTGGTGTGGGTCACCACCTTACGCTGCTCCTGAAATCTTCGAAGGTAAACACTACGATGGACCACGAGCAGATATTTGGGTAAGTAGTTATTTTTTATTTACATGAGTATTACAAGGTTAAAACTATTATTTCAATTATGCAAAATGTCTTCTTTTACTGATTTTGTAACCAGAAGCGTTAAAATCTGTTTAGGAAAGAATGAAAGATGACGCTGAAATTCGCAACGTTTTTTTTTCGTTTACGAAAAATGGAAAAGAAAATTTATTTGTAAATATCTTTATAAAACTTTTATCTTCATCTTTTTGCAAAATTGAGAAATAAATAGTAAAAGAGTGATTAAGCAAAAAATTTGCTTTTTAGTTTTTTATAAACGAAAATAAAACGTTGCAAACTTTATAATGAAAATACTTATATTATACAAAACTTATAATGAAAGCTAGTTTTAAATTATAATAAAAGCTAGTTTTAAATTATAATAAACTTAACTTTGTATTTGTAAATAGTTTCTGTATTTTTTTAAGTAATTCTGAA
>WNHD01002037.1:0-14534 GCA_011057455.1 Ganaspis sp. Gsp50
ATTATTGTAAAAGACAAATTGATTCGTATTAATATACAGATAATATAAAACAAAAATTTATAAAATGATTTCATTGTTTCATTAATTTTTCCATTTAAACCTTTTTCCCTATGAGGAAGCCGAAATGTTCATGAAATGAATATAATTTTCTACTTGTTTTTATTTGGCATAATTTGAGCCTAAGTAATTTATTTATAAATTTATTTATAAACATTTCCGTATAGTCGAAATAATATTCTGCTGATGTAACACAAAGGTAGGGAACTGATTTTTGTGACCCAGGAATTGAAATTAAATCCTTGAATATTTTATAGCGAAAACATGGATTTTCTTAAAAAGGGGTTTGCTCGTTTTGCTAAGAGTTCTAAAGCACTGGTGGAAGCTGCGACAAAGTCGGTGAAAATACCTGTGTAACGTTAGAGGGAAAGGTAAATTTAATCCTGATTCAAGCACCATAAACATTGGGGCAACATCTCATTTTACGATACAACGGTTACATACGGCGGGTATCTGTTCTGATATAGAAGCTACACTTATGCACTTGTGCGAATGTATATGACGAGGATTCTATGTCTCGACCATAAGGCGTATTAAGTGTCAGCTTATACGGCAATATTCCACCATGCAGGCTCCTACCGCAAATCCTTGATCATCACCTAAACGCTGTATTATATTCAATGTTATACCAGTTATAGCCATGGCCAAAGTAGTTTTCAATCCACATGCAACATGCCTGAAAATTTAGGGCGTTTGCGCAATATCCCGTATTGAAAATTCAATATATACTGAGCATCTATCCGTGAATTGTTGACTCCCAAAGTAAATGTACATATTTGGATCTGTGAATTTATATACAGAATTTCAGTAAAATATTGTGTGATTTAGAGAGGGGATACATGGAAATTAATTAATTTTTGTTTCTATTGGATGCTTGCAAAAGAAATGTTTATTTTCAATTCAATACCCGTAAAGTTTCAATTTAATTTGGAATTCCATAGTAGTGGAAAAATGTAATTTTGTACGAAAAAGTAAAAATGTAATTTTATAAGAAAAAGTAAAAATGTAATTTTATAAGAAAAATTAAAAATGTAATTTTTTAAGAAAAAGTAAAAATGTAATTTTATAAGAAAAAGTAAAAATGTTATTTTATAAGAAAAAGTCAAAATGTAATCTTATATGAAAAAGTAAAAATGTAATTTTATAAGAAAAAGTAAAAATGTAATTTTATAAGGAAAAGTAAAAATGCGATTTCATCTTGTAATTTAATATTTTAATAAATATTGTGTTTATTGTACATTGAAATTGATTTTGTGAATTTTGTACAAGTTTTAAATTTCTATTTTTAAACATTGAAAGAAAAGGATAGGAAAAAGATATGGTTTTTTTATTCAGTTAAATTCCAATTCGCAAATTTTACATTTTCCTTTTTCTGTGAATCATGTGCTGTTTGAAACTAGTTTTGTCTAGTTTTGTGTTCTTTTATAACGCAAGAAAAATTCTTTTTAATTTATTTATTGATAAAATAGATTAATTAACTTTTATCGCAAATTGACTTTTTCAAGTACATTACAAATTTTTGTAAAACAATTGTTAAAAATGCAGAAAAGTAAATTGTTGACTAGAGTTTTTCATCAGTATATTTTCTGTTTTTCATAAGTATATTTTCTGTTTCTCATAAAATTTTTGAAACAACTTTACATCTTTTTAAAGTCTTTTTACAAATCACCAGCATCTGCTTTATTAAGCGCAATTCAAGAGAACTTGGCTAATTTAAATTCATCAAATGATGAAAAATTAATAATTCGCTTTCATTGAAAATAAATTGAAGCTACCTTTTACATAAAAACATGTTGAATAAACCTAGAGCTATAATTAGTCAAGAAGCAAATCTCGTAATAAATGAAAATGTAATTTTCATTCGAATCGTAATTTATCGATTCAACTCGAGTTTTCAATACTACAGCTCACCATTTAATCAGACTCGAATGATTGATTAATGTAGTATTTCTTTTTCCCAAAATTAAAAGTTTCAAAAAAGTCTTAAACTACAAATACTAAAAGAATGAATATCCACGAAAAATTTGAAATTATAAATATCCCTCATCTTAAAATATAAAAAAAGAGTGAAATTTTTTTCTGTTTCAGGTGAGTTTCTTGTGGACGCTGTGAGCTAAAAAATTGGTAACTTTTCCAATAATTCCTTGACTTTATAAACTTGTTCACACCTGATTTATTGCAATAAATTAAAGATGAGAAAGCCATCGTGAAAGAGTAGTAAAAAGTGAAAAACTGCCGGAGTCGAGAAGTGATGAGTAATAAAAGCACGAGGGAAAATCGAAAACACCATAAATGCTTGGCGACTGGTTAAACGAACATGACTGATCCTAAGGTGTTGTTCGTCAGAGAGCTTTATTCCAATCAATTGGAAACGTGTGTTCGATCAATGGCAAAGCGAGTACCTACTTTTATTACTGCTCGATATCAATCGTCGGCGGCACCCCAACACTGTTTATCATCTACTCCATAATCCAAAACTGTCATAGATTATTTATAACCTTATTTATATAACCTCGATACGTATAAATTGCAATTTACGACAAACGCACAATAGCTTTTTTATTTTTACATCCTCGAAAAATAGTCACGAAAATTGTAGGAGATTTTTCAAAATGCTTTTCAATTCAGCAAACGTCTTGTGTCGATTTTTTCACTTATAATTTTATAATATAATTTTAATTAGGTACAAATTAATTTACACTTTAGTCCGAGTTTGATACTGTATTTGCAAATGGATTCCTTTTTGCAATTTTATAATTTTTAATACAATTGGATACTTTTTATTGCATTTTGGTACACTTTATTGGAATATTTAACATTCGTTATTGAAATTTAGTACTCTATTGCAAATTAATACTATCTATTGCAATATTGAGAACTATTTAGTGCAAATTAGTCTATCTATTTTAATTTAGAAATTTCTGTTGCAATTTATACTTTCCATTGCAATATTCAGCACTATTTATTGCAAATTAGTACTATCTATTGCAATTTAGTACTTTTTATTGCATTCTGTTACTTTTTATTGCAATTTAGTACTTTTTATTGCAGTTTAGTACTTTTTATTGCACTTTGTTACTATTTATTGCAATATTTAGTACCATTTATTGTAAATTAATACAGTCTATTGCAAATTAGTGTACACTATTGCAATAGCATTATTTAGTACAAATTAGTATTATCTCTTGCAATTCAGAAATTTGTTTTGCAATTTGTGCTTTCTATTGCAATATTTAGCACTATTTATTGCAAATTAGTTCTATCTATTGCAATTTAGTACTTTCTATTGCATTCTGTTACTTTTTATTGCAATTTAGTACTTTTTATTTCAGTTTAGTACTTTTTATTGCATTTGGTTACTATTTATTGCAATATTTAGTACCATTTATTGTAAATTAATGCAGTCTATTACAAATTAATGTTCTCTATTGCAATATTCAGCACTATTTACTGCAATCTTGTACTATCAATTGCAATTTAGAACTTTGTATTGCAATTTAATACTTTCTATTGCATTCTGTTACTATTTATTGTAATATTTAGCACTTCTTATATCAATTTAGTACTTTTTATTCCAATTTAGTGCTTTCTATTCCATTTTGTTACTCTTTCTTGCATTTAGCACTATTTATTACAATCTATTGCACTATCTAATAGTACAGTCTATTTCAAATTAGTAATCTCTATTGCAGTATTGAGCATTATTTAGTGCAAATTAGTACTATATGTTTCAATTTAGAAATTTCTGTTGCAATTTGTACTTTCTATTGCAATATTCAGCACTATTTATTGCAAATTAGTACTATCTATTGCAATTTAGTACTTTCTATTGCATTCTGTTACTTTTTATTATTTAGAACTATATATTGCAATTTAGTACTTCCTATTGCATTATGTTACTTTATGTTGCAGTATTTAGCACTATTTATTGCAAATTAGTACTCTGTTGCAATTTAGCACTTTTTATTGGATTTTAGTACTTTTTAATGCAATTTAGTACTTCTTATTCCATTTTATTACTCTTTATTGCAATATTTAGCACTATTTATTGCTAATTAATATAGTTTATTGTAAATTAGTGCCATCTTTTGCTATATTGAGCATTATTTACTGCAACTTAGTACTATCTAATGCAATTCAGTACTTTTTATTGCAATTTAGTGCTTTTTATTGCAATTTAGTACTTTCTCTTGTATTATGTTACTTTTTGTTGCAATATTTAACATTTGTTGTTGCAATTTAGTACTCTATTATAAATTAATACGTTCTATTTCATTTTTTACTTTCTATTGCAATATTGAGCACTATTTACTGCAAATTTGTACTATCTATTGCAGTTTGTACTTTCTATTGCAATATTTAGCACTCTTTATTGTAAACTAGTACTATCTATTGCAATTTAGTACTTTTCATTGCAGCTTAGTACTTTTTATTAGATTTTGTTACTCTTTATTGCAATATTTAGCACTATTTACTGCAAATTAATATAGTCTATTGCAAATTATTTCTATCCATTGCAATATTGAGCACTATTTACTGCAGTTTAGTACTATCTATTGCAATTCAGTACTTTTTATTGCAATTTAGTGTTTTCTATTGCATTTTGTTAATTTTTATTGCAATACTTAGCACTATTTATTGCAATTCTGTACTTCTTATTGCAATTTAGTGCTTTCTATTGCAATTCAGTGTTTTCTATTGCATTTTGTTAATTTTTATTGCAATACTTAGCACTATTTATTGCAAATTAGTATTCTATTACAATTTAATACTATTTACAACAATCTAGTACTTTCTATTCCAAAGAAATACTTTTAATAATTAGAATTCAATATTTTCTATCACAATTCAATGCATTTAGTTAAAATTTTATTTTTTGAATTAAATTTCCTACTTCACTATTTAACCTCTTCTAATAAAACAAAGTAAAAGGGAAATATTCACTATACTTTATGTGTAGAACTTTGCAAAATTTAATCAATTATTAAGATTACAACTCGTGCAAAGTAAACATGTACCATAATAGCCCCAATGCGCACCAGAACATGCCCCTAGAACTGACGAATTCATAACTAGCAATTTCCGTTCCATTTTTTTGAACGCAGATGTGTGTGCGTGTATGTGTTAGGTGTAAATTGAATGGTATCTGTTGCCGCATCCACGCGGTTCGTGCGGCTGATCCGTCACTTGGATCTGGAATCTCTCAGGAACGAGGGTCCATCCTAATCTGAGTTAACGAGACGAACCAATTCCAAGTACAGTATTGGAATTTACGACCAATATTTCCACTAAATTCCTCACTAACAACAACCTAAGCTTTCTAAAATGCCAAATCAAACTACAAATTAGTCAAACTAATTAGTCCTGAACCTACTTATTCAATAAATGATCTAGAAATGCTATTTTCGTATTCAAATACATTTGTGATCGTCTACAACAAAAGGTACCTTAAATCAAGAGCGCATAAGGTACATTTTATCGTGGACGGTCACATTTGTCTGACCAAAGCAGTACTACTTTAATTTACACAAAAAATAGATTGCAAATGATGCGTTTGAATTCAAAGATATTTGTCTGACCAAAGCTGGTGTTATACTACTTAAATGTATGCAAAACTAGTTTGCAAATGTTACAGGTGTTTGAAAAACCCTCGTCTGACCAAAATTGGCCTTACACTACTTAGATTAATGCAAAAGTTGCAAATTTTTTTGCAGTTTTCAAACGATCTGTCTGACCAAAGTTAAAGTTGTACTACTTAAATTTATACAAAACATGAAATGCAAATGATTCGTTCATATTTAAAGAAATGTGTCTGACCAAAGCTGGTGTTATACTACTTATATTTACGTGAAACTAGTTTGTAAGTGAAATTCTTGAATTTGAAAGCTTTGTCTGATTATAGCTGATATTATACTACTTAGATTTATCCAAAAACGATCTGCAACGATATTAAAATATCTAGTAGACCTAAAGCAGTAATCAAGGAGCAATTTAAAAACTTTTGTATAATAAACTTGATATAGTGTGTTCAACTTTCATTATTTTGTTTTGTTTTTTGCATTGTTTTGTTTTGCTTTTGTTTTTTCATTGTTTTGTTTTGTTTTTTTTCATTATTTTGTTTAGTTTTGTTTTTTTTATTGTTTTGTTTTTTAATTGTTTTGTATCATTAACATTGTTAAATATGCGTACACACTCTGTAATTAAAAATACAATTTTTCAAAGCACGTATTTTTTATCTGTCGCTTTAAAATCTGGTCTATATTTAGACTCGTGATCCTTTCTGTTGTCACGCTTTATTCCAGAGGGAGAAAAAAGGAAGTAAAAATAGAGAACAACCAAGGACAAAAGGAAAACATAATTACTTTCTTTAACGAAGGCAATAAAGCATAAGCTACGTTTTATATGGAAACTTAATTACAGAAGGTTAAATCAATAGAGCACAAAGGAAATTATGCATGTGTTATAATTCGCCTTTTCACACAAAGTCATAAAAAAGATTTTTTATTTCTGCAAGCGTCTCTTATTTATCATTTTTCTTGGATCTGTTTTCAAATGAAACTGCTTCTGTTCATTCGTTAAATTTATTCTCTTTGACGTTTAGACAACCACTTTTTGGCTTTAACATAACACATTCTTCACTAGCTGTTTTGTTTAATTTGCTTTATTATTTTCTTTGTCTCATTATTAATTTCATTATTTCTCTTTTAGTTTTCATTTATTTGATCATTTACGTTTTATCATCAATTTATCATTTGTTTTATAATTTGTTGCTTGTTTTGTTTTATAATTTGTTGCTTGTTTTGTTTTATACTTTGTTGCTTGTTTTGTTTTACAATTTGTTGCTTGCTTTATTTTATAATTTGTTGTCATTTATTATTTGCGTTACAATTTGTGTTTTGTTTCCATCATTCGTTTCCATTTACTTTTTATTCTTTCAATTGTTTGTTCGTTTTTAATTGTTTTATCACTTTTATCACTTTTATCACTTTTATCATTTTTATCATTTCTTTTCTCCTTTGTTTGCCATTCAAGTTCTCAACTCTTCCACAATTTATCCGCTTTTGCTCCCTCTCAAATAAAAGTCAAAAATTTGATATCCACACAAAGAATGGAAAATTTGTCAAATAAAAGTGGAAAATAATGAGTTGCAGGATAGTTTGAGAATCGGAATTATTGGGAGAAACTAAAGTTTCTGACAATTGAGAGTTTGGGCGATCTGTTAATCGACACGAACGTAAATGACTTTCGTTATCTTCCCTTGGCGTTTATCGGTTCGACGAATCGCGTGGACGGAATCCGTTTCGTCGACCTGCTATTTGTCAGAGTCTAATGAGGCGATTACACCTACCAGTTCGATCGGGAGGGTATTTAATTACGAGTTTCTCTCCTTACTCTGATGCAGCTCCTGCTCGGTTTCGCCTTTCCATGGAATAAGAGGCCAATGTTGATGAACGGATCTTCGTTTGAGCATAGAACATCCACGATATATATCTCACATTCCTGTTCATCTTCCATTTGCTAATTATTCAATAATCCCTTAATTAACGCTTTGATTCCCTTAATAATCTGCAAAATATCAAAGCCTTATATTTTACCCACCTCGTGATTTGTAATTAATAATTTATGAGGATCTGGTTTCATGGTTTTCGGACTTGCAAACTTATTTTTAATCAGGTGGTATATAATATATTATATTCATATGATGTATTACATTCATATGATGTATTATATTCATATGATGTATTTTATTCATATGATGTATTTTATTCATATGATGTATTATATTCATATGATATATTACATTCATATGATTTATTATATGAACATATAATTTTAGGAGCGTTAGACAAGCTTTGGATGCGGGTAGTATAATTTAAGTAGTAGTGGTCAGAGCTTGGTCAGACATTGTAGAATTTGTACAGGAGACACATTTTGTGGTTTATTTTTTCAGTTGTAAAATTGTCTAGAAATGTCATTTAAAATGCTTTGCAAAACCAATCGCATTGCAAACATTATTTAAACTTATTGAAACTGTTTAAAAATATCCAAATTATTTAAAAATACAGAAATTAAATATTCGAAATATTTAAAAATACAGAAATTAAATGTTCAAGTCATTTAAAAATACAGAAATTAAATATTCGAATCATTTAAAAATACAGAAATTAAATATTCGAGTCATTTAAAAATAAAGAAATTAAATATCCAAGTCATTTAAAAATACAGAAAGTAAATATTCGAATCATTTAAAAATACAGAAGTTAAATATTCAAGCCATTTAAAAATACAGAAGTTAAATATTCAAGTCATTTAAAAATAAAGCAATTAAATATTCAAATCATTTAAAAATACAGACATTGAATATTGAAATTATTGAAGAGTATTGAAATTAATTATCGAAATTTCCATTAAATGTAGAAATACAAAAAAATTGCACACTGGATTAAAAAAAAAATTGAATTACGAAAATCATCGTTTTACGGAACTCATTTGAAATTCTGCCTTTTTTTAAATAGCGGAAGAATAATGATGACCGGAAAGAATAAGAAAAGTTTTATTCGTCCGTTCTGAGGAAATACAAACGAAGTTGACTGTATAGGGTGCTTTTTAAAGTAAGTAGGATGAATATTCCATGGAAAATCCGGGCAAAAATCATAACTAGGAAAATCCGTCGGTGAGAAACTCTTTCTTTTTCTCAAGGGTGGATCTGAGGCTTTCTTTTTCTCTCAATTCACCCGCGACTGAACTTGATTGCCTTCATACAGCGAACCCTCGACTGCATTCTAGTGCAACTCCCGCAAAAGCGATACCTATATGCGAGTTAAAATCAAATTTCTAGAGGATTTCGTGAAAGGAATTATAAAACTCGTTATCAGATTAAAACGGATCTGGTCTTACGTTTATTGCAAAGGAGCTGGCATTCACTTTTATCAAATTTTAATCTCAACCTCCATTCACTGACAAATGTGATGGCACGAAATTAAAAAAGATAAAATTGATTATTATACACTCTTTTTATAAAATTATCAACACATAAACAAAGAATTATACACTCTTTCAAGATTTCGCACGATTTTTATGGTACTTTGTAGTCTTGTTTTATGAATATCGAATCTAATGGGACAAAAAAAAATTTGTTTCATTTTGCTGCGTGTGAAAGTGATTCTTGATCGTATTTGCTG
Organism: Ganaspis sp. Gsp50; assembly: GCA_011057455.1. Lineage (NCBI taxonomy): Eukaryota > Metazoa > Arthropoda > Insecta > Hymenoptera > Figitidae > Ganaspis > Ganaspis sp. Gsp50. The sequence goes on from WNHD01002037.1 coordinate 9,240, forward strand.
CGTCTCGAATTGAGCTTATCATTGAAGAATGAAAAGAGGATTAAAAAAGGGAAAAGAAATGAAGAGAAAAAGAAGAAAGAGTAGAAAACGAAAAACTAAAAAAGAGAAATGAATAAAAAAGTTAAAGGAAAAAAGGAAAAAAGGAAAAAAGAACAAAAGAACAAAAAGAACAAAAAGAACAAAAAGAACAAAAAGAACAAAAAGAACAAAAAGAAAAAAAGAACAAAAGAACAAAAAGAACAAAAAAACAAAAAGGAAAAAAAACAGAAAAATAGAAAAAAAAGAAGAAAAAATAGAAAAAGAAAAGAAAGAAAAGAAAGAAAAGGATGACGAAAAACGAGAGAAAGGAATTAGGGAAAATAATAAATAAGTAATAAAAGGAAAGTAAACGTTTTTTGTTCCTTTGGGGTAGTGAGAATCTCCTTTTGTGCTTTCGTTTGAAGTGAGGGTAAAATTGCGAACTTTGAGTTGAAAGAAAGAGTGTGAAAGTCGATGGAGAGGAGATGCGTGTAAGAGAACATCATAAAGTGATATTTGCTGAATTCTCGAAGAGAGAGGGAAACAAAACTTGTCTGTAAATATAACGCCTTTGCAGTAGCGGCGGTGTGAGTTGGATTCAAGGGTTCTCCACTTATTCATGAGTGTTTGACTTATTCAAGCAGCAGGGGTCTAAAGGATCCGAATAGCTCGCGATACATCGAACTTGGAAGTGAGCTCCGTTAGTATGAATCCGAAAATAAACGTTTCCATTCTAAATTTTAGATTTTTCTCATAAATCGAGCAATTTTCTTAAACCTTTTTGATATTTTAGCAAAAAGCGCACTTTTCGTATTCGGGCATAAAATTATAATTTCTGATTGTGTACTGAAATCACCAAATAATATCACATTATTATTTTTATTACTATTTCTAATCTCTAATTTTATTTTATTTGCTATTTTATTAAATTATTTGATATCTTATTATTGAATTTGATATTTTATTTTATATTTTAGCAATTTATTTGATATCTTATTATTGAATTTGAGATTTTATTTTATTTTACATTAATTTATTTGATATCTTATTATTGAACTTGATATTTTATTAATTCATTTGTTATCTAATTATCTTATTTTAAAAAAATTGTTTTATTGTTATATTTATATTTATTGGAGAAACTATGTTGAGAAAATATAAATTGTATTATTAATGTTCACAATGAAAAGTCGAAATGTAGGTTTGATAATAAAAATCACATTTTGATTTAATTAATATTTATGGTCCATACGTAACATTCCTGTTGAGGCAACGAATGGATTTTTTGTTTAATGAACAAAAGATGTCATGAAGTTGAAAGCCACGGTTATTAAATGTTTTATTATTAACAACATATTTACATCCATTTCATCATCAAGAGTTATAAACACATTTATTTGAATCCTACAAAATATTACATAAAATATTTGCCAACTTTGGATAGAATTAATAAACAGAGCGCGATTTCCAGAAAGGCAAATAGAGCTTGACATGAAAAGAATTTTGCACAAAGGGAGTTTTGTAATAATTATATACTACTTTATTGTATATTTTACGAATTCGCAGCTTTAATTAACAAATTCCGTGGATTTTTGGAATAAACAGAACTGTGAGTCCGAGGTATTAAATTTGTGCAAATGTTAATAAATACGTAAAAAGGGAAATTAAAAAGTAAGTGAACAAGTAAAGAATTAAAAAAGTAAAGAATTAGCAAAGAAAAAAGTTAAAAAGAAAAAAGTTAAAAAGAAAAAATTGAAAAAGAAAGTTGAAAAGTAAAAAAGTAAAAAAGTAAAACAGTAAGAAAGTAAAAAAGTAAAAAAGAAAAGAAGTAAAAAGTAAAATAGTAAAAAAAAAAGTGAAAAAGAAAGAAAGTTAAAATGTAAAAAACTAAAAGAGTAAAAAAGTAAAAAAGAAAAGAAGTAAAAAAGAAAATAGTAAAAATGAAAGAAAGTAAGTTTCTTTTTAATATGAATAATTTTGATTACAGAAGTTTTGAAAGCATTTTACTCTTTGCGTTATTTTGAAGTATTGAATAGCTACTTTATTTTATAAGCAGTACTCGTCGTTCAAAACTTGGATTATCGATATTTCTCCGTCAAGTATATCAACGTCTGGTATGCGCTGAATACATTATGAATCAAATTGAGTTTTCTGACAACCATACAACACGATATCGACACCCTTAATGTAGACAACTACATCCTTCCATGTAAATGTTTATGTCAGCCTTAAACTTTTTATTTTAAGCAGCGACAATTTAAATGTCATAAAAATATCACGCTCAAACTTTGCCACGTTTTAGTCATAAAATTATCCATATATCTATTATTACATTTTCATAATCGTCAATTCTGATTTGACTCAAACCTTCAACTAGATTATAAACAAAACTTGTACGTTATTAGTCCTACAAAATTAGCGAATACGAAAAAATACTACAAATTGTCAAAAAAACAAGAAAAATACAGAAAAATAGAGAAAAAGAAAAATACAAAAAATAGAGAAAAAGAAAAATAGAGGAAAAGAAGAGAAAAGAAAAATACAGAAAATAGAGAAAAAGAAAAATACAAAAAAATAGAGAAAAAGAAAAATAGAGGAAAAGAAGAAAAAAGAAAAAATATAAAATACAAAAAAGATAAAAAAGATGGAAAATAAAATAAGGAAAATCTTCGTTCTGTGAAATTTAATTTAAAAGGTTCGCGAAGAGGAGATTTTTCGAAATTGGGTTCGAGGTCTTTGAGAGTTTTTTCGAGACGTACGTATCACTCTAGAAAATTGTAGATGTCTCGTTTTACGTAACGTTCAGCGGTTAAGCTAAAAAGCCTCAGGGAAGTTTGCACAAAGCATTGAGCAAAGTGACATGAAGCCTTTTCGTTTTTTCCCTTAACGTTGCGACGTAAGAACACTTCCCAACAACCCAAATTCTCGGCAATCTCTTATAATTAATCCCTCCACTTTTTTCAAATGAATTAAAAAAAAGGCAGCGCAAAAGTCCGTTCAGAACATCTATAATAATTTATTAATCCATTATTTCATTTCTCTCCAAAAATGCACTGTAACTGGAATTTTTACCTATGTAAACATTTGAAAAATTGATAATTAAATTAACGTTGAAATAAACGATAATAAATATCAAACAACATTATCGAAAATAAACACTTTGAAATCTTTGTCGAAAATAAACATCAAACAACATTGCGAATAAACATTTTTGAATAATAATCGTTGTCGAAAATAAACATCAAACAACGTTGAGAATAAACATTTTTGAATAATAATCGTTGTCGAAAATAAACATCAAACAACGTTGCGAATAAACATTTTTGAATAATAATCGTTGTCGAAAATAAACATCAAACAACGTTGAGAATAAACATTTTTGAATAATAATTGTTGTCGAAAATAAACGTCGAACATTATTGTTGAAAATAACTAGCGAACATTATTTATTGTTGAAAATAAACATCCAATATTATTTATTGTTGAAAAAAAACAGCGAAAATTATTGTGAAAAATAAACCAAGCTATGAATAAATAATTGTGGTGGATAAATAATGAGGAATAAATTTTTAATGTGGTATTAATTCGTCATTATTTTTATGCATGGATTTAGAAGGAAGTGTTTTCAATCAGCAATCAGGGAAATGGTGGAAAAGTACTAAAGTCGAATAGTAAGGAAAGTACATTTGTCCCTTTGACATGGGTCGTTGAGTATCTGTGCTGAATGTCGCTTGGAACATGACATTGTGAAGGTGAGCGCAAGGTAAAATCAACATTGGATGACGTTCACCAAATGTACTTCACTTCTCTACTCTCCTCACTAACTAACGTAATCTCTATGCATTTGACGCCAGTGCCTGCAATAATTTCAAAGCGAATTTACACCACCTTGTTTTCAAAAAAACAAAATGTCCCTTTAAACTCGAGAACAAGCTTTGCATTACGTTTTTCATCCGATGCTTCGAAAACTCAAAGGCAACAGTCGTAATTCTAATTACTGAAAATTTGATGATCTTGTTTAGAAAATAGAATCGTAATTAACGGTTTTATGGCAGCTAGGGAAGCCACGTAACGAAAGGTTCCATTAAATAAGCTGCATTAAATAAGTTGTGTTAAATAAACTGTGTAGTAAAAGTCGGATAGTAAGAAGTTACATAGTAAAAAGTTACGTCAGAAAATTACGTCAAAAAGTTACGTTACAAAAAGTTAAGTCTGGAAAGTTGTGTAAGAAAGTTCCATAGTAAAAAGTTACATAATAAAAAGTTACGTAAAAATAGTTACTTAAAAAAGTTACGTTGAAATAGTTACGTTAAAAAGTTACGTTAAAATAGATAGATAAAAAAGTTATGTTAGAATATTTACGTAAAAAAGTTACGTTAAAATAGTTACGTCAAAAAGTTACGTTAAAAAGTTATGTAGTAAAGAATAGAAGATTTAGATTAAGTAGTTTAAGACACACTTTAGTCAGACAGGATATGTATTAAGTAAAATCAGGAAAATTTTAATCGGACTCAATGCTTTAAGTAGTGTAAGACATTTTAGTCAGACACGATGCACAATTAGTAGTATAGGACACATTTCGTCCGACAAAGTACATTTTAAGTAGTAAAGGACACAGTTGAGTCTGACCGAATGTACATTAGGTAGCATAGAACTCACATTAGGTGGCATAGAACTCATTTTAGACGAAAAAAATGTACGCTAAATAGTATAGATACTACTTTTGTCAGACGAGATGTAATTAAAAACTGTTACAAGTTATAATAACTGTTATAAGTTGTCGGAAAGAAACTATTTTCAGTAGTAAAAAAATCAGCAATAAAGACAAATCAGTATAATAAAAAAATCATTTATTAAAACAAATTAGTAGTAAAATGAAATCAGTAGTAAAAATAAATTAGTAATAAAAACAAATCAATAGTAAAATGAAATCAGTAGTAAAAACAAATTAGTAATAAAAACAAATCAGTAGTAAAATGAAATCAGTAGTAAAATGAAATTAGTAGTAAAAACAAATTAGTAATAGAAACAAATCAGTGAAATGAAAGCAGTAATAAAAATAAATTAGTAATAAAAATAAATCAGTAGTATTATGAAATCAGTAGTAAAAACAAATTAGTAGTAAAATGAAATCAGTGGTAAAAACAAATTAGTAATAAAAAAATCAGTAGTAAAATGAAATCAGTAGTAAAAACAAATTAGTAATAGAAACAAATCAGTAAAATGAAAGCAGTAATAAAAATAAATTAGTAATAAAAATAAATCAGTAGTATTATG
>WNHD01002037.1:14564-38301 GCA_011057455.1 Ganaspis sp. Gsp50
ACAAATTAGTAATAGAAACAAATCAGTAAAATGAAAGCAGTAATAAAAATAAATTAGTAATAAAAATAAATCAGTAGTATTATGAAATCAGTAGTAAAAACAAATTAGTAGTAAAATGAAATCAGTAGTAAAATCAAATTAGTAATAAAAAAAATCAGTAGTAAAATGAAATCAGTAGTAAAAACAAATTAGTAATAGAAACAAATCAGTAGTAAAATGAAATCAGTAGTAAAAACAAATTAGTAATAAAAACAAATCAGTAATAAAAACAAATCAGTAGTAAAATGAAATCAGTAGTAAAAACAAATTAGTAATAGAAACAAATCAGTAAAATGAAAGTAGTAATAAAAATAAATTAGTAATAAAAATAAATCAGTAGTATTATGAAATCAGTAGTAAAAATAAATTAGTAGTAAAATGAAATCAGTAGTAAAAACAAATTAGTATTAAAAACAAATCAGTAATAAAAACAAATCAGTAGTAAAAACAAATTAGTAATAGAAACAAATCAGTAAAATGAAAGCAGTAATAAAAATAAATTAGTAATAAAAATAAATCAGTAGTATTATGTAGAAACAAATCAGTAAAATGAAAGCAGTAATAAAAATAAATTAGTAATAAAAATAAATCAGTAGTATTATGAAATCAGTAGTAAAATGATATCAGTAGTAAAAACAAATTAGTAATAAAAACAAATTAGTAATAGAAACAAATCAGTAAAATGAAAGCAGTAATAAAAATAAATCAGTAGTATTATGAAATCAGTAGTAAAATGAAATCAGTAGTAAAAACAAATTAGTAATAAAAACAAATCAGTAGTAAAATGAAATCAGTAGTAAAAACAAATTACTAATAAAAACAAATTAGTAGTAAAATGGAATAAGTGAACACAAATCAGTAGTAAAAAGAAATCAGTCGTAAAAGGAAATCAGTAGTAAAAGAAAATCAGTAGTGAGTATCGATTTGAAATGATGAATATCGATTTGAAATGGTGATTACCGATTTGAAGAGACAATGCTTGAAGGAAATGTTTGAAAGGAAGAAAAGGCTTGATTGGGGTGGCGATGAAAAATACTGGGGGTTGTAAAGAGGATATAAATAAGGGTTTATTATGTAAATGAGTTATAGCATTAAGGTATTATTTAGAGGTTCTATAGTGTTGGCATCGATGAGACACTTTGCATGCTGATGTGGTTAGCGAACGAGTACTGAGCGGTTAACGATACAACCTCTTTCGTTGCACTCCATTGCCCCCGCTAGAGGCATCTTATCGACACTCTTCTCACTCAACCCCCACAACCTACTGACTCTTCGAGTCACCAACTTTGTATTCCTACCTATACACACATTGTTCTGCTCCTCAGTACAGTAAAATATAGCACACTGTTTACCTCAGCTCATCCGCGTCGAAATTTCATGCTCCGTTGTCTCGACTTTGAAGGAAACGGGAGTGGAAGATCAGCTTAAATTTAATGATGTCTTTGTTAAAATGTTGCATTTCTCTTCACTTGTTTTAACAATCTTCAACACCCCCCAAAAACGTAAACTCATTAAATAGACTCGAGAAAGGCGCATTAATTGCTGCGCGTTTCAACTTGCTTTTGTTACAAATTATTAATATTGTTTTTTATTATTCTTGTTTTTTGTTATTTTTGTTTTTTATTATTCTTGTTTTTTATTATTCTTTTTTTTTATTATACTTGTTTGTTTATTATTGTTGTTTTTTAATATTGTTTTAATTATTGTTTTTTATTATTGTTTTTTGTTATTGTTTTTTATTATTGTTTTTTTATTATTGTTTTTTATTATTGTTTTTTATTATTGTTCTTATTATTGTTTTTTATTATTGTTTTTTATTATTCTTATTTTTTATTACTCTTGTCTTTTATTATTTTTGTCAAAAACAGTATTTTAATTAAATCCAGACTGTTTTTGATGAAAGAGAAAATTGTACGTTTTTCATTTTCGTGGAAATAATGCTTTGGAATGTCGATTTTTTTATAACGTCGATAGAAATTGTGTTGACATTTTTTTACATTCTTTTTAGCCTGATATTTTTGGAAATACAAGGTTTTGCGAAAATGATTAAACAACGTCAGAAATTGATTGGGTTTTGAAAAAGGAAAAAGTTAGCAAATAATAAATAAACTGTAAATTGTAAATGAACTACAAATATTAAATAAATTGCAATAATGAAATAAATTATAAATGGCAAATAACCTGAATAGTAAATAAATAGCAGATAGAGTAAATAATATAGTGAATAGTAAATAAATTGTAAATAGTAAATAAATTACAAATAATAAATAAATTGTAAATATAGTAAATAAATTGCAAATAGTAAATAAATTGTAAATATAGTAAATAAATTGCAAATAGTAAATAAAGTGTAAATAGTAAATAAATTTTAAATAATGGATTAATGATAAAAACAAGCAAAAGTTGATAATTAACAAAAGGTCAGGTGAAACAGAATTTGCAGAATTCGATTTTTTTGCAAGATTCTCTGTCTTGTGAAAGCTCGGTGACAAAGTGAGTCTACTTAGTGATATCTCGTCAGGGCGTAAGCTCCGCTCATTTTTCAGGTTATAAATCAAGCGCTTCATGCAAAGTTCTATCTTAATGTCGATTCGAGAAATCTTTGTGGGCTTTGCGGGCGTAATTTCGTCTAAATAAGAGGACTCATTTATTCAAAAGACTTAGGCAAACGCCCGTAATATAATGTCAAGAAAGAATGAAATTTAAATTTTAGCAGGAAATTTGAATAAAACTTACAAGAAATGACACGGATATTAAATAGAGACTGAAAGATTTCTATTCACAATAGGAAAGGAAAAAAAACGTCATGATTAAAAATTAGAAAAGACAGAAACGAGAGAAAATACAGAAAAGAAAGGAAAGAGAGAAGAGAAAGAAAAGAGTGAAAAGAAAAGAAAGATAGAAAAGAAAGAAGAGAAAGAAAACAGTGAAAAGAAAAAAAAAGAGTGAAAAAAAAAGAAAAGAGTAAAAATAAAAGAAAGAAAAAAGAGAAATAAAGAAGAGAAAGAAAAAAGTGAAAAGAAACGAATGAAAAAAAGCAAGAAAGAAAGAAAAGAAAAAACAAAGAAAAGAAAAAAAGAGAGAAAGGAAAAAAGACAAAAAAGAATAACGGAGTAAACCTGAAGTATAATTTTTTAATATTTAAATTGGATCATTTTATATTATCGAACACTCCCAATATTCCGCAATTCAAAAAAGAAATTCTACGAACATCCCATTTTTCTTTTTAATGAATAATAAACGAGAACCGGCAGAGTACTCTTTTAATAATCTGCATAGAAAATCAAATATCGGAAGAAACCTTTTTAATCTAAAGACTAATAAAAGTTCTTGTTTTTTATTTTTCTTTTAATCCACCTAAGGCATTTTGCGCGATCTAATTTCCTCCGAGCGATTCCAGAGAAAGGATTTCGCGCGTAAAGTGATGAGATGGCCTGAAAATACAAAGCTACTGACGAGTTGGCGTAAAAAGTAATTTGGAATTCACAGAGACTTGCAAATGAAGCTGCGTAACGAGATTATTAATGCCCAGGATTAATAATCGAAATGGTTACAATTTCGTTTTCTCGAACGCATATTTTCTGCTGCAGAATACTTAAAAAATTTACCCACTTGTGGAAAAAAGTTAACCTTAACAAATCACTGTAAATTACCATTTTCGTTAAAAGTCAGAAATTATTTAAACAGAACGATTAATTTTTTAAATATCATTTATTCACTTCCAATGAATTAATCTAAGGAATTACCGAGTGATAAATTCCATTGTTTATTACATTGTGTTATTATTTTAACTTCCTAAAATCGAAGAACAATTTCTATTTTCTATTTTTCTATTTTCTATTTTCTATTTTCTATTTCTATTTTCTATTTCTATTTCTATTTTTCTATTTCTATTTCTATTTTTCTATTTTCTATTTCTATTTCTATTTCTATTTCTATTTCTGTTTTTTAATTATTTAAACAAAAACTTAATGGCAATAGTTTTCGAATGATTTTCTTTATAGAAATAAGTAGAAAAACCGCAGTGTGGTCAGACATGTAGAATAATCATTTGAACTGTAATCTTTTTGTAATTACAGTAAGGAAGATTTCAAGGCAGACAGTAGAAAAACCTAGCATAGTCAGACGAACGCAGTAAGAAATAATTAAAGTCAGACAGTAGAAAAAGCAAACATAGTCAGCCCAACGCAATAAGAGAGATATTAAACCAGAGAGTGGAAAAAGCGAAAATAGTCAGACCGACGAAATGAGAAAGATTTCATGTCAGACAGTAGAAAAAGCCATCATGATCAGACCAACACAGTCAAAAATATTGAAAATAACACAAAAGAAGAAGAAGCAAAATAATTATTTAGTTTGTCTGACAATTTTTGCTTTATCTACTGTTTTATTTTAAACCTCGCTTGATGCCTTGGTCTGACTATACTCGCTTTTTCTACTGACTGGTTTTAAATATTTCTTACTACGTTGGTCTGACTATTCTCGCTTTTCTACTGACTGGTTTTAAATATTTCTTACTACGTTGGTCTGACTATTCTCGCTTTTTCTACTGACTGGTTTCAAATATTTCTTACTAAGTTGGTCTGACTATACTCGCTTTTTCTACTGACTGGTTTTAAATATTTCTTACTAGTTGGTCTAACCATGCTAGCTTTTTCTACTGATTGATTTTAAGAGTTGCTCTATGTATGTTTATTCTAGTTTTTAATTTTAAATATTTCTTCTTGATTTGGTCTGACTATGCAAGCTTTTTCTACTGTCTGAGTTAAAAAATATTTCACTGCATTTGTCTGACTCGGTTTGACTTTTCTACTGTCTGTTTCAGGTTAAATCTTTTTTACTGCGTTGGTCTGACTATGCTAGAATTTTCCACTTGTCTGAAAAATCATCATTTGGAAATTCGAGTTTTAAAGTTGACTACTAGCATTTGGGTTTAGTTTATTTATAAATTTGAATTAGGTTTAAGTTAATAAAGATTTATATAATGAAGGGGCAATATCTTGCACTTTTATTGAAATTGCATCGTTCTCGTTGGCAAATATCTGGCTTTCGACTCTACGATTCGGATTTTAAAGCCAGCCCGGGTAGAGATCCCGCCATCCGATTAAATCCACTCTGCCGCCGACCATTTGCAATTTTCATTATGCGCCGCTCGTACTCAGAGAAATGTTCAGTAGACTCAAATAAAGATTTAGTCAAGAGCGCAGCTAATAGAATTTATTCCTTGCTCAATTTTTATCGGAGACAATCTAATATTTACGTGCGGCTACTGGGAATGTTTTATAATGATTTTCCTAACTTTTCTGTTAAGAGAAAGCGAAGGGAATAATTATTTTCAAAAACGGTTATTTATTTATTAATGGAATTAATAAATCCCTTCTTAATAGAAAGGTTTACTTTCAAAATCGAAAGTAAATAAGTAAATAAGAATAATAAGTAAATATGAAAAATTAAAAAAGAAATTTTATCATTAAAGCTAGAAAATAAACAAAGAAATTCCGATTTTCGAAAAGCAATGCAATTTCAGTTTAACGCTTCATTTATTTTATCTAAGAGTAATTCTAGACGTTCTTAAGTGTTAATGTCGCTTGTGTTGTGCATTTCTAAATTACAGCTAATGTTTTTGCATTTCAAGTGGTATAGAAGATCGGAATTTCAAATTACAAGGTTCTTCAAGAATTGCAATTGGTTCATTCTATATGGAGGTATTTTAACAAGATGCCCCGATTCGAATTAAACCACTTGTGAATTTTAGAAAAATTCAACAACTAATTGTCAAAGAAAAATCAAAATGTTGTTTTGTTTTCTCTGTGGTTGTGATTTTTTAAAAAATTCAACTACTCGTCAAAGAAAAATGAAAATGTTTTGTTTTCTCTGTGGTTGTGATTTTTTGGAAAATGCACTTTTTGAAAAGTGCAGCCACTTGCAGTTGTGATTGTTTGAAAAAAGGGGTTTCGAGAAAGCGAATTCATGTTGCACTTTGGCGGCTTGTGTTTTGAGAAAGCAGCCGTTAGTGTGGATTAGGGAGGTGAGCAGAATCTCTGGGGAGGCAAGGGTAGCTGGCGCTAAATGAGAGTAATTATGGGACAAGTTTTAACTACTCCGTTGGTGGACAATGAGTTATCCTTCATTGTCTCTGTTTTAAATAAGCTCCCATGAGTGCCTGGCGCTTTAATGCCCTAAGGAGCTACCAAAGCGTTGACTATGTCATACAAAGGGAATATATGCATTGTAGCCTCTTTTTTTCTTCCATCTTCTTACCCTATTTATCCCATTTTTCCTACTTTCTTGCTCTTTGTTCTTCGCTCATCTCAAGCTTACCGCTCCAGAACAACAGCTTAAACCGTAAACGCTTACGTAAAAATATATATTATTGTATATTAGATATTATTATACATTTCATATTATGCATTACATATTATTATATATTACTTATTATTATTCATTACATATTATTATACATTACATACTATTATACATTACATACTATTATACATTACATACTATTATACATTACAAACTATTATACATTTCATATTATTATACATTACTTACTGCAAACAACTAATCGGAATCATTAACCAAGTAAATAGTTTGATAAAATGATTACTTGTTTCTTTGGTTTTTATTACGCAGTTAGTGAAGTAATTCACAAGAAAATTTTTCTTTTTGAAAAATGGATTCTGGACCAAACATGGATTATTTTTCTTCCAAATTCTCTTACCACAATGTAATTAGGAAGATACATTGAACATAAGAGTTACAAACAAAAAGAAAAAAATTAAAAAGCTAAAACAAGTTGCGATGCAAGGGATTATTTTTCAAGTCTAACCTAATCGCGGTTTTACTACTTATTCCTTTAGCCGTGACTATCCAACAATAAATAATAACAGCGGATGTAAAAAAAATATCAATAAATAATAATGTTTATCAACTATTATTTGCTTTTTTTTATAAATAAAATTAACATAAATACAGAGAGTAAAATATGTCTGACTGTTTACGGATTACACTACTGTGAAAGAATTAAAACTTACAATTAGTGGAACAATTTATGTCTGACTATTCACGAACTTAACTACTGTGAAAATATTTAGATTTTGTAATTGTTTTTTTTTTATTTTAACGACCTGGTACGTATATTCTTTAGTATTCTAAAGAATTTTACACAAACAAGCTCTACATATACTTCCTATAAGAGCTAAGTAGTACAATCAATTTTCATTCAGACATGTATTATAATCTTTAAAGCCGATTCTATTAGTCTTCGAATAATTTTTGAATAAAGAGGATACATAATTTCTTTAAAAGAACACCGAAAAAAAATACTCTAGTTTCTAGAGTATACTCTTGTATATGACCTCAAGAGGAAAATACTCTAGCATTTAAAGGGAGCCTTTAAAAGTAAATCGGGAATTGAGGTCATATACAAGAGTATACTCTAGAAACTAGAGTATTTTTTTTCGGTGAAAGTTTATCTAAAACTGTTTCTCTAAAAAAAACTTAGAGAGTTCAAACTTTAAAGAGAATTAAAATTTGCTAGAGAATTAAAATTTTCAAAACACTTAAAATTGTCAAAATAATTGAAGTTTTCAAGAGACTTAAAATTGTCAAATGTAATTAAAATTATCAAGAGAATTACAATTTTCAGGAGAATTAAAATTATCCAAATAATTGAAATTAGCAAGAGAATTATAATTTTTAAGAGAATAAATTTTTTTGCAAATAATTGAAATTTTCAAGAGATTTGAAACTGTTAAAATAATTGAAATTATCAAGAGACCTGAAACTGTCAAAAGTAATTGAAATTATCATGAGAATTTAAATTTCCAACAGAATTAAAATTTTCAAAAGAATTACAATTTTCAGGAGAGTTAAAATTATCCAAATAATTGAAATTTTCAAGAGTCTTGAAACTGCCAAATAAATGTCAAATATTTTATTTTATAATATTTTATATTATCAGGACTTAAAATTGTCAAAAGTAATTGAAATTATCAGGAGAATTGAAATTTTCAAGAGAATTACAATTTTCAGGAAATTTAAATTATCAAAATAATTGAAATTTTCAAGAGTCTTGAAACTGTCAAAACAATTGAAATTATCAGGACTTAAAATTGTCAAAAGTAATTGAAATTATCAAGAGAATCAAAATTTCAAAAAAAAACCACATTGTCAAGATAATGGAAACTCGGTGCAAACAATTAAAAGTTTCGAAAAATGCCTCTTTAGCGTTAAGGCCAAAAATAGAACATTTCATTTCTGACAGTTGCACTCAATCAACGCAATTGTCTAAATACAGGTGGTAACTTTGATCAGCGACGTGTACATGACAATGTCGTAGATTGTGTGTGAATTTCACGTGACGCATTTCATGGCTCGTTTTTCACGCCAATCGAAATCGAAACTGCAGTGTATTTTATATCCTCAGCTAACCAACACTTGGCGGTTATATCTCTCAACATGTTTACACTGCAACTGTACACATTTCTATTATTCGACTGAAAATAGGCACACCTGCTCGCCCTCTCTTTTTAACAAATTCCACTTACAGGCACACATGTGCCACGCACATGCAAAATTTAACCCTTCTATATTTTGCCCACTCACCGTCTCACGCTCCCATAGTCAAGGACTCAAATTCCATTTATGCCATTTTAATGCCCTGTTTATTTTGCAACCGGACAGCGGTCCGAGCTTGCAAAAAGTTCCCTACTCTTTCATGTTTTTATTTAATCTCAAGTTTTCAATGAAAATCCCCTCTATGTTTACTCAAAAATTCCAACGGGAAATTTATTCAAGCGGTCAGCGGTACTTTTGCAGCTTTTTTGATTGAATTTGCTTCGATTTGTTTAAGGGATCATGTTTGCAGGGATAGTGAATTAATCGAGTTTGGATGTACGTACGTACGTGTATTATTAATTATAGTTGATACTTCTGAAACACCCTTAGGTACAACTTTTGGTAATATAGTTGAGTTAGGGAAACAACTTTGTCTAAACCTTAACTTCGGTGCTTTAAGCATCTTAGGTACCTTAGGTATTTAGGCCTGTTAGGATTTTAGGCATCTTAGGTTCTTAGGCACCTTAGGTGTTGAGGCATTCTAGGTTTTTGGTCACCCTAGCTGTGTAGGTACCCTAGATTTTTAGGCACCTTAGGTGTTTAGGCACCATAGGTGTTTAAGTACCCTAGGTTTTTAGTCACCCTAGGTGTTTAGGCACCCTAAATTTTTAGGCACCTTAGGTTTTTAGGCATCCCAGATTTTTAGGCACCTTAGGTGTTCAGGCACCCTAGGTTTTTAGTCATCCTAGCTTTTTAGGCACCTTAGGTGTTTAGGCAACCTAGGTTTTTAGTCACCCTAGATGTTCAGGCACCCTAGAGTTTTAGGCACCTTAGGTGTTTAGGCACCCTAGGTTTTAGGCACCTTAGGTGTTTCAGGCACTTTGGGTAATATACATACGTGATTTAAGCACCTTAGGTTCCTTTTATTGATCAGAAGTTCACTCCAGATGAAGATATGGGTTGTAAATTATTGCGGATTTTACAACCGGAAGTTTTAATTTTGAAATGGACAAAGATTGGTCATTTTTTGTAGTTTTTTTTTGTAGCCATCAGTAGTTGGAGTGAATGGAAGTAAATATCTGGACAGCAAAGAGACGAGCCAGTAAAATTTATTTACGGGCTATTTCGAGAGTGGTCTTTGAGTTTATGATACAGACAGGTGCCGCTCCCTTCAGATTGCTCATGGTAACACGTGTGCTCCATTTATCAATCGCTGCAAAAATATATATATATATATATATAACTACTGTCAATGAAACATTTCCTATAAAATGCTATAAATTCGAAAAGTAAATCATAGTAAAATGTCTGCACGGATTTTCACATTATTTAAATTATATTTTAAATTTATAATCCTTGCAATTTCATTTTATAAACTTTATTTTTGCAATGAACATTGTAACTTTGTATTTTAGAAAAGCATTGCAATTTTGTATTATAAATAAATATTGTAAATTTGTTTTTTTAAAAAGAATATTGCAACTTTGTATTTCAAAAAAAACATTGCTACGTATTTCAAAAAAAGATTGCTACGTATTTCAAAAAAACATTGCAACTTTGTATTTCTAAAAGAGATTGCTACTTTGTATTCCAAAAAAACATTGCAACTTTGTATTTCTAAAAGAGATTGTAACTTTGTATTTCAGAAAAACATTGTAACAATGTATTTCAAATCAACATTGTAACTTTCTATTTTAAATAAACATTGTAACATTGTATTTCAAAAAATAATTTCAACTTTGTATTGTAAACAAAAAAAATTTCTAAGCCTTGCAATTTCATTTTATGAACTTTGTAATTTTTTCAATGAACCCTATAACTTTTTGTTACAAAAAAACATTGTAACTTTGTTTTAAAAAAAGCATTGTAACTTTGTTTTAAAAAAAGCATTGTAACTTTGTTTTAAAAAAGCATTGTAACTTTGTTTTAAAAAAGCATTGTAACTTTGTTTTAAAAAAACATTGTATCTCTCTTTTTTAAAAAAACATTGTAACTCTCTTTTTTAAAAAAACATTGTAATTCTCTTTTTAAAAAAAACATTGTAACTTTCCTTTTTAAATAAAAATTATAACTTTTTACATATAATAAACATTGTAACTCGATATTAAAATCCTATTAAAAAAATTCTAATTTTCAATAATTTTTATGGGTAACGATAATCAACTTTACAAGTTTATAATACGAAACTAACAGCAATGTGTGAAGGGTAAAAATTCCCCAAAGCATATTTTTTAAATTGTTAAGAAGCGCATTGGTTTTATGGTGTATAATAAAAGTCATGGAACTCGTTGTGATAAAATATTGGGTATTTTTCATTTCATGCAAGTCAAAGTGATATACAAGACTGCTCCGCTTTTCCTCGTCACCTAGTAATAATTTCTGTCTATGTATTGCGTATGCACGTGTAGATAATCTACAGTCAAGTCTTATTGGAAAAAATATGAGTCCTCATTCTGTGTGGGTGTATAAATAAAAAAGCCTTGCTCTTGAACGATGCGTGTCCTGCGGCTCTCTCAAATAGAAAATTGGCCCATCCATTCCGACCAGCACTTTTCCTGCCAAGATTGCCACGTTACGCCAAATAAATGCTAACCTCGCGAAATAAAAATGCCTTTATATTAATTCCCATCAAAACTCCCCGAATAATTAATTGCCTAGATTTCATTCAATTTTTTCAAAATTCCTTTTCTCAAAAATGCTCTTTTCTTATCAATCAATTTATTTAATCAATTTATTTTGTTTTATTTATTTTTTTATTTATTTTTTTATTTATTTTTTTATTTATTTTATTATTTATTTATTTATTCATTAATAAGTTGTTTCAATAATATTCGTTTTTGTATGTTATTTTTTTTAAATTTCGAATTTTATTTGTTGTCATCTTGTGTTTAATTTTTTTTCCTTTTGTATTTAATTTGCTTTCATTTTGCATTTAATTTGTTTTTTTTTGTATTTAATTTGCTTTCATTTTGCATTTAATTTGTTTTCCCTTTGTATTTAATTTCCTTTCATTTTGCATTTAATTTGTTTTCCCTTTGCAATTAATTTGTTTTCCTTTTGTATTTAATTTGTTTTCATTTTGCATTTATTTTGCTTTCCTTTTGCATTTAATTTATTTTAAATTTTGCTTTCTATTTAGTTTTGAACACATTTCCAATCGATCAATTATTTCGATTCCGTTTTACGACTATTGGAACGAAAATTTATCGATCCTTTCATCTGGACCAAATTTTACTAACCCCATAGTGTTCTCTTTAATTGTTTTTGAGATTAGATTTTTAATTTAGATGGGGATTTGTTGGGGTTTTATAAGTCCGGAGAGAATCGTACGAAACGAAATGGAAAATTCCTATTTTGTTTTACATTTCCTTGCAAGTTCCTTTTTCAAACTAGAGTCACGAGAGGTGCTTTTCTTTTTGGAGACATTATTCTGGGATTCTTTCTATGATTCGGTCCGGACTCATGACCTCCAGTTTCGATTGGATTCTGCAGCCACTGAGAGAGAACCATTTTTCCACGTCTTCGTGTCATAAAAATTCACAAGTTTCTGGCTTAAAAAGAAATCTGAACCACAGACGTGTGAATTGATACGTTATAAAGTCAGTTTGTTATCAAACTCTAATTCCAAAAAACGAATTTGTAGTAAGTTGGAATAATTCGTTTACTTTTTGTGCTTATTGCAATTTTTTAATTTAGAGCGATAAATCGGTAATTTGGGGTGATTGTAATTGTAATTTATAGTGTAATTGTAATTTATAGTGTTGTAATTTATAGTGTTGTATTTTAATTTATAGTGTTGTAATTGTAATTCACAGTGTTTTAATTGTAATTTACAGTGTTGTAATTGTCATTTATAGTGTATTAATTGTAATTTTGAGTGGTTTAATAAAGTCACAGTTCAAAAAAAAGCCACAATTCAGTGGAAAAAAAGAGAGTAGAAATGATAGCTTCGACAACGTTAGAATTCGAACTTGTAAAATGTTCGCATCTTCAGAATGTCAATTTTATTCATTCGCAATTTCGTTGATTCCCTGGTGTTCTCACATCCGAGCTGAAAAGCGATTACACTGGAAATCATATTTTCAGATCAAAAATTAGTTCGAATCGCAAAATATTGTAAAAGATTATCATCATGTACGAGCAGATAACCAAATAAATTGCTGTTAAAATCATGAACAGAAAAATGGACAAAAATGGAAGTTAAACAAAAGAGCTTGTTTATATTTTTGATGAAAATGTATGAAAATTGCAATCGCTTTTATTTTGATTCTTCTATCATAACGATTTAAATTTCGATTGTCCCGGCAATTGTAACGATTAAAATTTTGACTCTTCTGCCAATTATAAAGATTTTAATTTCCATTGTCCTGATAATTGTAACGATTTTATTTTCCATGGTCCTGTCAATTTTAATTTTCTATTAATTTAATTTTAATTTTCTATTAATTCAATTTTACTTTTCTATTAATTTAATTCTAATTTTCTATTAATTTAATTCTAATTTTCTTTCAATTTAATTTTAATTTTCTATTAATTTAATTTTAATTTTCTTTCAATTTAATTTTAATTTTCTTTCAATTTAAGTTTAATTTTCTTCTGTGAATGGTAACGATGGAAGTTGTGACTGTTCTGGATTGTGACGATTTTAATTTTGATTGTTGCATCAATTGAGATGATTGTATCATTTTGTAGGCATGGTTATGAAGCCTTGTAGTGTTATGCTGTGATTTGAGTTGGTTGACAATAGAATGCTTCTAGAGATGCCGACACTCCTGCCATTAAATCTGACTTGGATATTCGATGAGGCAACAGACAGAGAATGTACACTGAGGCATGTTGCGTTCGTTTCCGACAACGTTGCGATCGTTACAAAGAGAACGTTCTGCGACGCAATATGACCAGCTCATATCAAATCAAGTAAACTCTCTGGCTTCTGTTACGCAACCATCTCTCGCGTCCAGATTCTCCGCACATTAATTTTAGACCCCCCGATCATCCTCGTTCAATCAAGAGTCCGAATCGTGTCATCCCAGATACTCGATCTCTTCAATATCGACATTAGAACCCCATTTCTCCCAAACAATAATCCCCACAAGCTTTTGCTCGTCATTCAATATCATCGTTGACCCAAAAATAACACACTTTGTTTGCATTTGAATTTACCTTGTTGACTAGTAAGATTTCGTTAGATCTTAGTGGAAAGATATAATTTGCTCGAGAAACGAGAAAAACTGAATAATTAACAAAAAACGAAAGCAATAAAGAAAGAAACGAATAATGAACAAAGAACGTAGGAATGAACAAAAATAATAAGAAGAAATGAGAAGAAGAAATAAGAAGAAGAAGAAGAAGAAGAA
Source organism: Ganaspis sp. Gsp50 (assembly GCA_011057455.1). NCBI lineage: Eukaryota > Metazoa > Arthropoda > Insecta > Hymenoptera > Figitidae > Ganaspis > Ganaspis sp. Gsp50. Next base: position 28,523 of record WNHD01002037.1, read on the forward strand.
AGAAGAAAGAAGAAGAAATAAGAAACAAAAACGAAGAACGAAGAACAAAAACGAAGAAACAAAAATAGCAAAATAAGTGGAAGAATGAGCAAAGAAGTGAGCAATGGACCGGAAGTAAAATACCTGATGCAATGAGTTCGAAATTGAATTTCGCGTAATTTTCGATTCTCGAGGAAGTGAATACAAAATTAATTACTTGTATGGAGCTTCGTTGAGAATAAAAGCAGAGTCCTTTGGCGACGATTGTTCGCTTACACACTCTATTGATAACCAGGTTTTGATGAAATTATTTCTTCTTTGACGGAGCAATTAAGAAAATTCCAAAAACGCACTTTAATTTCATAACATTCTCTAATAACAAAGTTTCCTCGAAATTGGTCTCACTTTGAGACAGAGATTCTCATAATATGCGTCTGATGTTTTGCATTCCTTTTTGACGGCCTTTATTTATCAGTTTTCGCGGAAAATAGATGAAAACGATATTTATTGTCTCTATTTACATTTGTGTCAAGCCGAGGAGAAAGTTATAAATTATATGAAGCTCGTATTGCCGATAAAGCAGAATGCCGAGGGTATTGTCGAATGTATGTCATTTTCTGTCTCTTGCAATGAATTCAGTTAGTGACACATATCCGCCAAACTGTTTCGATTCCGTGTCCAGACGCGCTTTAAACAAACGCAATTAAAGAAAAAACGTCATCGATTTCAAATTCAATCCACGCAAAGTGTCAATACTTGTCTAAATTCTTTTACAAACAAAATATAATATTCCTCTTTTCTTACAAATACCATAAAGTGGAATTATTTAATTTTTTTTATTATATATAAATTTATTATATACAAATTTATTATATATAAATTATTTTTTTTATTTAAACTTTATTTATTTACTTTACGGTATTTTTTCCTTCCTAATCAAGTTTTCAGACAATTTGTGCCATTTTTATATACAAAAAACCGATAATTTAATTTTTTTCTGTTTCAGGTAAGGATTTCTGTACTCTATGATGTTTCCGGTGAGCTGCTTGAAAAAAGGCAGTGACCGGAAATTCGAGGATGGGGAGTGATTTTTTTAGATAATAAAATTGTATTGGGAAATAAGTAAGATAAGGAATGTGGTCTATTAAGGAAGGTAATTTATCGGTGAATTTTCCTTTAGCGAACGCTTATATTGACAATAGCAGAAAGTTGAACGTTCATCCAGCTTTTATTCTGCTCTACTTCGAACATTAAACAGAAAAATGGATCCGGAAAAAGGCACATTACAATGCAACGAACTTAAAAAAAATAAAAACAAAAATGCAAACTATGCTTCATCCACGGTTCTTTGTTTTCCTTCCGCTCATTACCATGCCGCTTCGTACGCTATTTTAGTACATGTTTACGTACAAATCATAGAATATTAAAAAATTCTAAAGCAATTTTTCATTAAATTTATCCTCGACTTTTGTACGTGTACAAATTCAATTACTTTGAGTCTAATTATTTACTTCATCTCTTTTCAATTAAGAAATTCAAATTAGAAGTTCAAATTACAAAAACCAAACCTTTGTCCACAAAAGTAGAGTTTTTTAATTTGGAAAATACGTGTTAATTTATCCTACGTATAATATTTACTACACATATGTACTGTATACAATATTTTCACTCGAAAACGAAAATAAGCAAAAACTGACTAGAATTGGAAATTATCATGAATATTTATTGGGAGAGAAGGGAATAGAACGAGTTCTCGACTACTGATAAATATGGAAAGTATTTTTTAATCTTGTACTAGTTAATATGATGTAGCTAGAGGATCTGCTCGACATAGAAAGCTTGTGATGAATTTTAGAAGAGCAGAATATCAAAGCCCTATTTGTATTCGCAGTACGCGTACATGAAGTAGAGCAGCAATATTGTGTCTAATATTAAACCAATAAACCGATCAAGAACGCTGCAATCTCATAAAATACATATAAATTTGTACTCCTGTATAAAGACCATAGCTTTAGAAATGGAGAACCAGACTCATATTATCCACTTTTTGGAATTAAACAAAAGCAAGCATTTTTTAATACCCTTTCAAACAGATTGAATCGTTATTCAAATTGCCATAAAATTCATTTCCAAATGCAGGTCAAGTGTTCATTCGTTACAATACTGCTCTTATCCCAAAATTGAAAATTCCAATTTTTAAATCTGTATTTTATTTGTATTGAATAGAAAAAAATATTCTTTTTTGTGTTTAATTAAAACAGGATTGAAAAATGAAACAAAAAAAATCTCTCTATGGGTAAGAATCGGATAGAGAGAATGAGAGAGAAAAGAAAGAACAAGACAAATAAAAATAAAGAACAAAAAAAAATAAGGAAAAATAAACAAGAACAAGAAACGACAAGAAACAACAAGAAATAACAATAAACAAGAACAAGAAATAACAGTAAACAACAAGAAATAAGAATAAACAACAAGAAATAAGAATAAACAACAAGAAATAAGAATAAACAACAAGAAATAAGAATAAACAACAAGAAATAACAATAAACAACAAGAAATAACAATAAACGACAAGAAATAACAATAAACGACAAGAAATAACAATAAACAACAAAAGAATAACAAGAATAGCAAGAAAAAACAAAAAATAACAAGAAATAAAAAACAACGAGAAGAACACAAAAACAAGAGAAAGCAAAAAGGAACAAGAAAAAACAAAACAGAAGATCAAATGAGATGCATCAAAAAAGGACAAGAAAAAAGCAAAAATCACAAGAAATAACAAGAAAAAACAAGAATCAACAATAAACAACAAGAAAAGACAAGAACAATCAAGAAAATATAAGGTAATAAAGAAATAACAAGAAAGAGAACAAGAAAGGACAAGAAAGTAGCAAAAATAACAAGAAAGAAAAAGAAAAGTAATGAATCAGCAATATACAACAAGAAACAACAAGAAACAACAAATAATAACAAGAAAGAGAAGAAGAAAAAGAACAAGAAAGAAAAGACAAGACAAGAAAAGAGCGAAGGGAACAAGAAATAACAAGATTCAACAATATATAACAAGAAAAGACAAGAAAAAGCGTGAATCAACAATAAGCAACAAGAAAGAACATGAAACAACAATTTAGAACAAAAAAGAGAACATGAAAGAAGCAAAAATAACAAGAAAAGAGAAGAAAAATCATAAATTAACAATAAATAATAAGAAAGACAAAAAACAACAATTAATAACAAGAAAGAGAACAAGAAAGAACAAGAAAAGACAAGAAAAGAGCAAAAAGAACAAGCAATAACAAGAATCAACAATAAACAACAAAAAAGAACATGAAACAACAATTAAGAACAAGAAAGACCACAAGAGAGAACAAGAAAGGACAAGAAAAAAACAAAAAAGGACAGGAAATAACAAGAAATAACAAGAAAGAACAAGAATCAACAATAAACAACAAGAAAAACAAGAAAAAGCGAGAAACAACAAGAAACAGCATGATACAACAAGAAAAGGCAATAAATAACAAGAAATAACAAGAAAAATCAAGAATCAACAATAAACAACAAGAAACAACAAGAAAAAGCAAGAAATAACAAGAAAGAGAATAAGAAATAATAAGAAAGAACAAGAAAGAAGGAAAAAGAACAAAAAACAACAAGAAAAGAGAAGAAAAATCATAAATCATCAATAAATAACAAGAAAGGATAAGAAACAACTATTAAGAACAATATAGAGAACAAGAAGCAAGAAGATGTGGTAAGAAAGAAGCAAAAGGAACAAGAAATAACAAGAAAGAGATGAAGAAAGAACAGGAGTGGACAAGAAAAAACAAGAATCAGAAATAATCAGCAATAATCAACAAAAAAGGACAAAAGAAATCATGAACAAGAGAAAAAAAATGAAAGAAAAAAGGACTAAAGAAGTATTAAATAAAACAAAGAAATAACAAGAAACAAGAAAGAACACATTCTTACACAACAATAAACAACAAAGACAAGTTAAAATAACAAGAAACTTCAAGAAATAACAAGAATTGTTAATAAAGGGAACAAAAAACTACAATAAAAGACAAGAAAGAACAAAAAATAACAAGAAAATATAAGAAACAACAGAAAAGACAAGAACAAAAAGAAAGTAGCACGAAAAAGATCAACAATTTCCTTAACAATAAATATCAAAATGGAACTGCAAGTTATTTAACAACAATAAAGAACACGAAATAACAAGAAACAACAAGAAAGAGAATAAGATAAAACTAGAAAGATAAAGAAAGGACAAAAGGAATCAAGAAACAGTTAAGGACAAGAAAAAACAAGAAAAGAAGAAGAATGGACTATAAAAAGAACAATAATGAAGAAGTGCGAACAAGAAAAAGAACAATAAAGAGAACAAGAATTAGTATAAAAAAAAGAACAAGGAAGAACAAAACAAACTATAAAAACAAGAAAAAACAAAATTGGAACAAAAAAAAAAGAATAAGAAAAAGAAAAGAAATGAGAGAACAAAAATAAAAAATAAAAAATGCAGAACAAGGAAGAGAAAGAAAGAGAAAGAAAGAGAACAAGAAACAAAGAAGTTCGAATGATTAAAAATGCAAAATCCCGATGATTACTAAAATTTCTAATTGAACTCGAAACGGAGTCAATTTGATGAAAATATTGGAGGAATGAGCCAGGATGCTTGGGAGTAAGGAAAAGTTGCTGGCACAGGAAAAGCTTAGCCAGCGCGTTGGGAAAATTAGAAAATTTTCCAGGAATCTCTGGTCAATCTCCGGAAAGATCAATTCAGCATTGGAGGTTTATCACGCGAATGGAAGCGCCGATAATGACGAAGTATGTCCGCCAGCGAGTTTTGAAAGACTTTTCTCTAACAAGTAGTAGAAGTCAATTTAGGTCAGACGGGAGTTAAAGTGGAAGAAGGGTCATTTGGTTGGATCCGTTTGGGAAAATGTGATCGGTATAATGCAGTCCCGACCAGGCAGATACATCCATCCCATTCACAATTTAGCGAGAGTCTACGTGCTCGACAATAATGAAAATGTAGTAGGCGACTGTACTACAGGTCCCAGCTGTTGTCCCATCCGCCCATTTTCCATTCTCAGGATAGATGGTATCTTGCCTCTTCCTCCACCATCGATTCGTCTTCGAGCTAACGGAAATTCAGATCCCTCTTCTTTCCCATAATACTATTAAAGCTTATTTTTTCAGAGAACCAACTATTTTTAATCTCAAACTGCATTTTAGATACAAATACAAGTACAAATTTCTAATAAAAATACAAATAAAAATACAAATTTCAAATAAAAATACAAATTTCAATTACAAATTCAAGTTTCCGATGTGGGAATAGTAATAATAAACAAGAAACAACAGAAATGATCAACAGAATTGATATAATTGAGAAAAGCAGGTTACTACGAAGAGGGTCGGGAAAAGTAAAAAAGTACAATTGAGAGTCTGCGGGCGATAACTAACTCTGAATTTTTACGTAACTTCCGTGCGTAGCCAAAATCTAGCTCAAGGAGGAGTGGTTCACACGCAGAGGCAGTTATTACATACGGATAGTCAACTTTTGTTGGGTAGAATTAAAAAAATGAAGAAAACAAGACCTGTATTATAGAAAAATTTGAGAAAAGCAAAAGAATAAGAATTTCGGATGAATATTTTGTTAAGAAAAAAGATAAAAATTTTTGGGAAGAAGTGATAAAAACAAAGATAAAGAATATTGTTGAAAACAAAAATAAAGAAGTTCGGAAGAATAGTGTTGAAAACTAATACAAAGATTTTCGGATGAATAATATTGCAAACAAGTGCAAAGAATTTTCGAAAGAATAGTGTTGAAAACAATGATAAAGAATTTCGGAAGAATAACCTTGAAAACAATGATAAAGAATTCCGGAAGAATAGCGTTGAAAACAAATACAAAGAATTTTCGGATGGATAGTGTTGAAAACAAAGATATAGATGTAAAGATAAAGATGTAAGAAAAAAACGAAATCTTAGATGAAGAAAATCAAAATAATCACATTATAAGAATACTACAAAGAGGATCGGGAAGATCAAAAAATCGAAATTTTCAATTCATGAAAATGAAAAAGGCTAAAATAGAAAAAGAATAGAATGGGACATGAATAGAATGGAAAAAGAATACAATAGGGAAAGAATAAAATAGAAAAATAATAAAACTGAATAAGAATGAAATGTAGAAAGAATAAAACTCAAAAAGAATAAAATAGAAAGAGAATAAAACTGAAAAAAATGAAATGTAAAAAGAATAAAACTGATAAAGAATAAAATATAAAAAGAATAAAACGTAATAAGAATAAAACTGAAAAAGAATAAAATGTAAAAGAATACAATGTAGAAATAATAAAATAGAAAAGAATAAAATGTAAAAAAAAGAAAATGTAATAAGAATAAAACTGAAAAAGAATAAAATGTAAAAGAATACAATGTAGAAATAATAAAATAGAAAAAGAATAAAATGCAAAAAGAAGAAAATGAAAAAACCTACGGATCTGTGAACAAAAATTGCTTCTGATCAATGAAAAAGAATACTACGAAGAGGATCGGGAAAAGCAAAAAGCAAAATTTTCGATCGTAAACACAATCCAACAAGTTAAAAGAAAAAAGTCCTTTCTGTCGCAAGGTTGTACATAAATAAATTTGTTGATTACCTTGTTTATTATTGGAATTACAGGTTGAAAAGACAACAACCTTCAATTAAAATCATGAAATGCTTTCGCAAACTGACTATTTATCTTACGCACTAGTGCTCACTATAAAAGCTAATGCTAAGGGCGGCCCAATGTAACGAGAGAGTGCACTTTGTGAGCAAGCCTTAAGCATCTGATCTGCAATAACGAGCGCTTCCAGACCGACGCACGATTGAGCCAAGCTTAACAGGAGGTGCGCAAATACCATCAACACAGAGAAAATAGCGAATAATTCCTCTGTAAATAAATAATCTTTTTTTCTTTTTTTGCAATATAGAGCCTCCTATTTATAGCGGTAATAGTCCTTCGATCCAATTAACATTCTCCGACCGATTTCCCAATGAAAAAATAACTCGAATGCTTCCGAGTAAATATAGTTAGGAAGGATGCGAGGCAGAATGAAATCTAAACTTTGAAAAAGCTCAGAATTGCTAAATTTTCCAGGGTTTGTGTCGATTTTATAAAAGACTGAAAAACACGACTCAAACTTCCTTTTCAAAGCGCTTTTACGATTAATTAATTTTTTGTTTATTTGGCTTTATTGATTTTGCTGCAATTCGTGCAGCTAACTTTTTAGTTTTCGTCAATTTTTACTTCAAAACAAGTTGAATAGAATGTACACACTAAATCGAAATAAATCCTTTGAACTACTTTTTTTAATCCAATTATATTGGTCTTTGTGGGTGCCTTTTCAATGTGCCTCACTATTTTTCTGTATGCAACTTTTCATGTTCAACTCTTCGTTTAAATGAACTCAATTTTTAATGGAATCTTCCCGAAAGGGAAACTGTAGCAGCTTTAATGAAAATTAAAATTCAGTGATTAAATATATGAAGGGAATTTGAAATTTTAATTTTGACCCGGGGATTCTTGATTTATTTCTCCAAGTTTGTAAATTATATTTGAATTCATCAGTTTGGAAATTCAGAAAGTTGCTTAAAGAACGAATTATTCCTCACATGTTGACTACATTAAGGCGAATATTTAAATACCGAAACTTGCTACTTGAACTCAAGAATATATTTAACTTTACAATTTTTCACAACTCCGATGAAACTTTGAAATTTAGAAAGTTTATTTCATATAGAAAATTACAAAACTGTTCATATAAAACATTTCCTAATTTATACCTGCAAAAGAATTTTTTGCAGTATTTTTTTTAAAACATCTTTGAAAATATGTTTTTTTTTGGTTTTTTAAACATTTAATTTAATATTTATTATTAATTATTATTATTTATTTTAATATTTATTCAAAACTCCCTTTTCTGAACAATGTTTGTTTTAAAAACATTTACCCTCCAATGATTTGTCTCAAAAATACTTTTTCCAAAAATATTCCTTCCAGAAATGTTTTTCAAAAGTATTTGTTACACGAATATTTTATTCAAACGCGTAAAAATACCAATTTTTGAAACATGAATTACAAAAGTACCAGTTTAAAAAGCAGTTCTTTAAAAATAATAAGTTCGCAGAATATTGAAATGATTAAAAATGTACAAGTTGAATTACAAGCATTCTGGAAAAGGTTACAATCTGGAAAAGGATTTTCAGTGTATTTTTTGGAGTAGTTAAAACTTTTGTCGAGTTTTTTATGATGGCGGGAAGCACATTCTGTGTAACTGAGTAATTCTTTTGATTTTGCATTTATATTTGTAGAGAATGTGGATTTAGGTCGTTAACCGATTTGTCGATGATCGGTATCAGTTGCAACGAAAATTCGCTGTAGGACGATTACTTCGGAGCTCGTCCGCGTCCTCGATTTTCAGCGCACCTCGCGTCCAAATCACATTAACTCCTACGTATCTATAGGGCACGTATTTCGAAAAGCCAATATCAACCACCCTCTACGTGCAGGGAACATCCCCTCTGGCAAATAATCGCTCGATGCGCTCCGCACGCTACACTCCAAGACCACATATATTCCACCACAGTCACGACTTCCATTTTCTTATTACCGAAAATTATTTCTCTTTTTCCATCATTTAGAATTTATACCCCAAATGAGCAAACCATCGACCCATAATCGCTTCACTGCATTAATCGCGATGAAAACATTTTCATGAAAAGAATTACGAACAAGTACGTAATTTCATTTTATTTTCATTAACATTATTAATTCAGGTACTCTATATCAATCAATCAATCAATCAATTAAATTATTTATTTATTTCTTAATAAAAGGACCAATAATGTATCAATCTGTATTCATTTTTAATATTTATTTTAAGTTTCAATATCATTTGTTATTTATTCTAGCAATTGCAAGTCCTCCAGAGAGGATCGGGAAAATAAAAAATGACAATAAAAGATACAAACAACAAAATTGGTAAAAAATGTAAAGAATCTCCGATCCTACGGAAGGATCGAGAAAATTGCAAGTCCTCCGGAGAGGGTCGGGAAAATAAAAAAGTAAAAAATGGTGCAAACATTCAAAAAAATGTCAGTAGTTACTAATGTCAGTGAAGAAAAAAATTCCCGCTTCTACGTAAGAAACAAAATTGGAAAAGAAATGTAAAGAATTCCCAATCTTACGGTAGGATCTAGACAATTGCAAGTCCTCCAGAAAGGATCGGGAAAGGAAAAAAGTAAGAAAGATATCATCAATCATAAAAAAGAGTCTGTGAAGAAGATAATTTCCGATTCTACATTAGGAACAAAATTGGTAAAGAAATGTAAAGAATTTCCATTCTTGCGGTAGGATCTAGAAAATTACAAGTCCTCCAGAGAGGATCGGGAAAGTAAAAAAGTAAAAAAGTAAAAAAAGGTACAATCATAAAAAAGCGTCTGTGAAGAAGATAATTTCCGATTCTACATCAGGAACTAAATTGGTAAAGAAATGTAAAGAATTTTCGATCCTACCGAGAGGATCGAGAAGATTGCAAGTCCTCCAGAGAGGGTCAAAAAAATGAAAAAGTAGAAAAAGATGGAAACAATCATAAAAAAGCGTCTGTGAAAAAAAGAATTTTGGATTCTATGCGAGGAACGAAATTTGGTAAAGAAATGTAAAGAATTTTCGATCCTACCGAGAGGATCGAGAAGATTGCAAGTCCTCCAGAGAGGGTCAAAAAAATAAAAAGTAGAAAAA
>WNHD01002038.1:0-16424 GCA_011057455.1 Ganaspis sp. Gsp50
AAATACTACAGACTACTTAAAAAAATTCAAAATATTTAAAATTACTTCAAAATACTTAAAATGGTTTTAATATTAAAAATAAAGACCTTGAGTAATTTAAATTCCACAGAACATTATTTTTTCAATAAGTCTAAGTCCATTAATTAAAAAACATTCATTTTTTTGAAAACTTATTCAAATTCTTACAAAATATTGAAAAATTAATTTTTTTTAACACACACACACACAAAATATTATGGAAAGTTTTCTATTTTTCTCATGGAGATCATGGAAAACTCATTGAATGAAAAGCAATCAATTATGTTTTTTTAAATTAACAGCAAGAAATTATCTAACGTTCTTTAAGTTTTTAAATATTACGTTGTTATCCTCTTTTTTTTCTTCTTTCCAAATTCCCTTTTTATTGAAGAAAATCCCCTTTTACACCTAAAATTGAAAGAAAAAACGACTGTGATCCCTGAAATAAACAAAAAATGTGTTCTTCATTTTCCATAAACGAGAAAAACGTTGCAAACTTCAGTATCATTTTTCGTTAATTTAAAAATTTTAATAAAAAGTATACTGCATGGTTTAATAAAAAAGAGAAAGAGATAATGTTTAAAATAAAATGTTTTTGTTTTCTTTTTTAATTTTTAGTATAAGATGCCGTTTGTATCTCCTTAGTTCTAAGTCTAAGGGATTTGTCCCGTGTATTAAATAAAATAAATAAATAAAATAAAATGTTTAAGATAAATCTGATAAATCTATTTAAGATAAAATATTTAGGGTGAAATGTTTAATTAAACGAATGATCAGAATTTCAAGTTGATTTTCAAATTGAATATCTCTAATATAAATATATTTTATTCTAGGCAATTCCTCGAGAAGTTGTGCGATGTTCTAAAAATCATTATAATAGCCCTAGAACCCGGAGATCTACATCAGCGTTATCAAAAAGAGATTTTCCAGTTCATATCTCACTCGGACATTTGTGTGAAAAATCTCATCCTAGATGAACTACTTCGAACCGTTTCTACTTCCTCGTCACTGCCTCATTTGCTCAGAGACACAGAACTCCTCGTGGCTATAACAGACAAAGTCTCAGATAAAGATTTGTCAGTAGCTCAACGTGCAATGTCGATTCTCAAGAAAATTGGACAAACTCAAGAAGGTCTACGAATTCTCTATTCAGGCGTCCTGTTGCGAAGCATCGCAAAACTCTTATCGAAAAACGACATGGTCACTTTTCGTGTCTACGAAGTCGTAACCTACATTTCGACACATTCGACAATCGGCTTGCAAGCTTCAATACAGTCAGGATTTCTTCACACTTTAATAGCCATCCTGGAAAATGAGGACGAGCTTCTTCAGCTCAACGCTTTGGAAACCCTGACCGGTTTAGCTCTCAGTGAAGAAGGTCTCAGTTTCCTCGAGGAACAGGAAGTCCTCTCGAAACTTGCGAATAAGATAGCGCATGCTAATGAAACGCCACTCTCAAATCTCTTGATTCCCGGTCTCATGAAATTTTTCGGACACGTCGCACGCTTCAGGCCCAACGAAATCTTTTCTAAATACCCAGTGGTGGTCTCGGCACTCTTTGAAGTAATTGAAAGCGATGATGAGAGTATTTTAGGCTCTGCTTTGGATACCTTGGGACACATTGCAACAACCGTGGAAGGAAAGTACGCTCTGCAGAATCTTGGTGATTGTATGACGAATGCTTTGAAAAAGATCTCGGAAGCAATAAAACACAGACGCACGTACTTTAGATTACGAGGATTGAATAATCTCACTTGCATTTTGGAGGTGAAGAAAGCTGATCAGGATAATAGGATTCTTTCGTTGACTAAATCCTGGTTTGATGCACTCTGCGAGGAACCTATGAAATTGGTTGTGGAACATTGCAAACGGCCTTTTGTTGATATTAGATTGGCGAGTTTGGAGCTTCTTGCGGTGATTGCCTCGCAAGTTTGGGGTCAAGAGTACATTGCGGCCTTTCCGGGATTAGTTGAATTTTTGCTTGACAGAGGTGTCGAGAGTTTCAAGGAGTGCAAGGAGGCCAAGTACCAAATTGTTAAAAATCTCTCGAATGCTGTGTCCAATATTTTTGACGCTAATACAATGCAGAGATTTGTTGATTATGTCAACAAGGGTCCGTTGTATGTTGAAACTTACACTGAAGTTGCGATTGAAGGTGCTTCTTAGAATGGTGATTTTCGATTTTTTTGGAATTTAAAAAATGGTGTGATCATTCACGTGAACGGAATTTTCTTCTTGTCAAGTGATCAAGAGCTGAAGATATTGGTATTTGATTATTCAGTAATAATGCAATTTTTATATACATGAAAAGGAAAGGTTTTTTATAAATGAAAAATGAGTGTTGTAAATGAAAAATGAAAGTTTTGTAAATGAAAAATGAGGGTTTTGTAAATGAAAAATTAAAGTTTTGTAAATGAAAAATTAAAGTTTTGTAATTGATAAATGAAAGTTTTGTAAATGAAAAATGAAACTTTTGTAATTTAAAAATGAAACTTTTGTAATTTAAGAATGAAAGTTTTGTAATTGAAAAATGAAAGTTTTGTAATTGAAAAATGAAACTTGCAATTGAAAAATGAAAGTTTTGTAATTGATTAATGAAAATTTAGTAAATGAAAAATTAAGTTTTATAGATGAAAGTGAATTGAAGGCATTGCATGCTCATTAATTAAGCTAATAGTTTACTAATTAGTAATAATAAACTGAAAGCAATATCGTGAAACACTCAGAAAAAATCTCTTTTGATTTAAAGAAATAACTTTCTTTGATTTGTATCTTTTAATTAAATTACATTTCTTCTTCATTTAAATACATTTTCTTCGTTTCAAACAAATTTTTGCTTTTAATTAAAAAATATACTTGTTTGGCCTTTTTTTGATAATAGAATTTTATTGAATCAAACAATTTTTTTTAATCAAACAATGTTTCTTTGGTCTAAAAAAATGTCTCTTAATTCAAATAAATTTTCTTTGATTTATAAAATTGATCTTAAATTAAATAAACTTTCTTTGATTGACAAAAATTGATCTTGAACGAAAGAAACTTTTTTCGATTTAAAAAAAATTGATCTTCAATCAAAAAAATTTTCTTCGATTAACAAAATTTGATCTTGGATCAAAGAAACTTTTCTTGATTTAAAAAAAATTAGTTTTGAATTAAAGAAACTTTCTTCGATTAAAAAAATATTGATCTTGAATCAAAAAATTTTCTTCGATTTTCAAAAAATTGATCTTAAATGAAAGAAACTTTCCTTGATTTTTAAAAAAATAGTTTTGAATTAAAGAAACTTTCTTCGATTTAAAAAATATTGATCTTGAATCAAAAAAATTTTCTTCGATTTATAAAATTTGATCTTGGATCAAAAAAACTTCTTCGAATTTCAAAAAATTGATCTTAAATGAAAGCATCTTTCCTTCATTTTAAAAAAAATAGTTTTGAATTAAAGAAACTTTTTTCGATTTAAAAAATATTGATCTTGAATCAAAAAAATTTTCTTCAATTTATAAAATTTGATTTTGGTTCAAAGAAACTTTCTTCGATTTAAAAAAAATTGATCTTGAATCAAAAAAATTGTCTTCGATTTACAAAATTTGATCTTGGATCAAAGAAACATTCTTCGAATTTCAAAAAATTGATCTTAAATGAAATCAACTTTCCTTTATTTAAAAAAAAATAGTTTTGAATTCAAGAAACTTTCTTCGATTTAAAAAATATTGATCTTGATTAAAAAAAATTTTCTTCGATTTATAAAATTTGATCTTGGTTCAAAGAAACTTTCTTCGATTTAAAAAAAATTGTTTTTGAATCAAAATAACTTTCTTCCATTTACAAAAAATCGATCTTGAATAAAAGGAACTTTCTTCGATTTACAAAAAAATTAATCTTGAGTCAAAGAAACTATTTTCGATTTGCAAAAAATTTATCTTGAATCAAAGAAACTTTTATTGATTTAAAAAAATTAGTTTCGAATTAAAGAAACTTTCTACGGTTTAAGGAAAAAATAGTTTTGAATTAAAGAAACTTTCTTCGATTTACAAAAAATTTATTTTCAATCGAACCAAAAAAATCAAAGAATATTATTCCTTTAAATAAAATAGAAAAAAATGCGAGTGTTGCAATTTTTCTTTCCTTTTTTTGATACGTTTAGAATTTAGCAAAACCAAAAAAATTTCGTTCACTGAAATGTTAAGAATTTTGAACATGAGACTGATATTTTTTTACTTGAAAAATTGAAATTTTTCAAAAATCATGTTTTTTAAAAAAGGGTTAATATAAAGATTAAAATTGTAACTTTTTGAAAAGTTTGTTTACACATTGGAAGTGAATCTAGTTGATATAACTGATAATTTACAAATTATGTTAATGGATGAATAAATACATTTGATAAGAGAATAAGAGAAATAATTTATTTGCCTTAAGTCTAGTAGAGTATAAAATTTTTTTTTTAGATATAATAAATATGAAACTCGAATCATTCACAAGAAATTTTCGACTTGTTTACAATTATTGTTTAATAATATAACATGTATTTTTATTTTCTAAGAGCCAATAAAACTTATTCCTAGCGTTGATTAAAACAAAACTGAGCATTTTTCTTCCACTATTTGGTGAATATACTTCAAAATGATCGATGAATATTTTTTTGTTTTTTAACGATCACTTTGCAAGTCTTAATAAAGCATTAATATAATCATTTGATAAACTGACCATTAGAATAGATGAAGAAAGTAATAATCATAGAAAATGAAAATGAGCTATAAAACAAATGATACAGGTGAATGTTTTTTTTAAAAAACACATTTCTTCATTGAATTCGCTTTCGCTTTTTTGGGGATAAAATTTTTAACATACTAACGACTGGTGCTTCGAAAGAGAGCGAGACAATGAATGATAGAATATACGATGTCACGAATTGTCCAAAGAACATTACCATCTGAAAATAAAAAATCGAATTTTTTAATATAAATGCAAGTCATTTTTTACTTATGTTATTTAATACGGGCAAAAAATATTTATAAACTTTTTACATTTTTAACGATCTTGTCGTTAAAATTTTGTTTGAAATTGTATTTGCTGCCTCATTGAGGAAACTATGTTTGTTTAATTATTAATTATTATTTTTATTACTATTGTTTTTTATTATTAATTTTGAAAATTATTTTTTTTTAAATTAAAATTTTGTTACCATTGAATTTTTTCCAAGATGGAAAGGAGAATCTACATGCATTGCAGTAAGACGAATCACTAACGGGTGAATTAAATATGCACAATACGTGACCCTGCTGAAGGGATACAAGATTGGTGCTGACAAAATTGTATTTACATATCCTGAAAATAAAACAATAATATTAAAATCATTATTATTTAATAATAATAAAATTGTTTATTAAAACATAATAAAATAAAACAAATATAATTCGTTCAAAAGTACGTATTATTTAAACAATAAATTGCTAGCAGCTTTTTAATTTTTACATCCTCTGTTTGAATCTATTTTTGTGGTAACTTTTAGTAATTTAGTAATTTTTATAGTATTTTTATAGTAATTTTTATAGTTTTTTCACTGCACTTAAAATAAGTGAAAATCATATTATTTTTAAGTGAAATTCTACTTAAATAGTTAAATTCTACTTCTTTCTTAAAAAGAAGATGGAAATAAAAAATTGGCTGGTCTAAAATAAAGATAATCTCATTTGCTGTGTTAAAAAATCAACTTTTTTGCACTCAAGTGTGCTAAAAGTGTTTTTTCGCACTAGCGTTTAAATTTTTTTTTACACACTAGCGCTTAAAGTGCTTTTTACCCACTAGTGAGTAAAAGGTTGAGATTTTCACACGCAGCACAAAAAATATAAAATGTTATATAAAAAATACTATACGACGTTAATTTCTCTTGGAGATTTCACTCATAAAATAAAGCTGCTAACAATTGTTTAAAAAATTCATCTTTCTGGACGTATTTAAGATTAAATAACTAAATACCCATTGAAGTATAAAATTAGCTAACATTTTAATTAACAGTAAAATTGAAAACATTTTGATGATAAAGATAAAAAGATTTTATGTAACAGGCGAATAGCTAGAGCAGTTCTGTAATAACAAGATCTTTTTAACATAGAATTATTGGTATTACGTGCTTTATTACGTCTTGCTGGTGTGAATCTTGCTCGTTTATTGCGTAAAGTAATCTGGACCATTTTTTGGCACAGATCTTTTTTAAAGGAATGTCATTTCTGAATATTATCAAGAGAAACTTTCTAAAGATTTTGAACTGCATTTAACAATCCTTCGTTACTCTTTATGCAAAGTTATATAAATTTTCTCAAGTGAAAGTAAGTCAGCGTTAAGATAAAAATATGGTTTTTAGCTTGTAAAGTTTATCAGTTTTTTGGAAACAATAACTTAATTTGGAATCCCCTTAATTTGTAATAGAAGTTTTTACAATTGTAAAACTTTGTATTATATTCTTTTATTGTTATTATTGATTGAATTTATCACTCGATAGTATTCGGTAACAATTCTTTTAGATTTATTATTATTTCTTCAGTATATCTCTTGTTTTTTAAATCAAAAACCAAACGAGTTTTCCTTAAATTAAATCAGAGGTAGTAAAATTAAACTTTTTTTAAGATTATAAGTTGCTTAATTTTTTTTAAGATTATAGTGTCGCTCGCATAGGTGACATAAAATAGTAACAAAACGTCTTTTTGTAAAAGAAAGTAAAAACAGATCTTTTTCTACAAAGAAGCAATGTTAATAAGTAACAATGTAATTTTTAGTGAGAATAGTCATATTATTAATGATGGCCAAGTGCGCAACGTTTATAACAAAAAATAAATTAATAAAAAATAACTACTGACCTATTCAGAAATTAAAAATTTGCAACTTTGGAAATTTTCTATTTATTCGATAACTCTCGATTTTTAATAAGGCGGTGTTTAAAGGTGAATCAAGACTTTCTAATTCTGAACTTTGAGTCAAACTTGTTTCTTTTATAGCGCTAGCTTTACGCATTTGAACAACGATTTTATAATTCATTGTTGATTACTTAATCATTTTCGGATAAATAAAAACAATTTGAAGACAAGACTGAAAAGCATAAACTATTTTGAATTTCACTCAGTGACCTAGTAAACAGCTTTCGTCTCAGTAGATGATAATTTTTAAAATCAACAGTTACCTCCGTATCCCGTGCTACATGCAATTACTATCCAAGCTAAACCAAGAGCCCAGGCACTGTGACTTAAAGAAGAATAAGCAGCTGCCGTCACAGGGGAAAGTTCAGCTTCGTATAAACCGTACAGAAGACCCAGAAGACAAGCTGATGACAGTAACCATCCAACAAAAACTGTTGTCTGAAAATTGACAAAGAATTTGAAAACGAATTTGAAAATCAATTCGAAAAGGGATTTCAAAAAGAGTTTGAAAGTGAATTTTTCATATTCATTCACTTTCTTTTATTAAAGAAATGGAAAATGGATTTGGAAAGGGGTCATCCACATATTACGTGATACATATTTTCGGAATTTTAGACCCCCTGCGTGATATTTTTTCCATTGATTTTATGTCAAATTACAATGGAGCGTGAGATTTTGTTTACCCCCCTCCATTCTCTAAAATATCACGTAATATATGGATGAACCCAAAAGGAATAAAAAATGGATTTGAAAAAGGATTGGCAAATGAATTTGAAAAAGGATTCGCAAATGAATTTGGAAAAGGAATGAAAAATGGATTGGAAAAAGGATTGTTAAATGGATTTGGAAAAGGAATGAAAAATGGATTTGGAAAAGGAATGAAAGATGGATTGGAAAAAGGATTAGCAAAAGGATTGGCAAATGGATTTGGAAAAGGAATGAAAAATGGATTGGAAAAAGGATTGGCAAATGGATTTGGAAAAGGAATGAAAAATGAATTGGAAAAAGGATTCCTCTATATGAGGAAGCAAAAGGGAAAATGGATCTTAAAAAGGATTTATTTAGAGTTCTTCTATAGTAAAGAAGAACGTGCTATTGAATGTAGCAAACGAATTTAAATGTTGATACATTTTATAACAAAAAAAACATAGCAAAAATAATAAATTCGAGTTAAGAGAAGAATTTGCTCACCCTAGTCATCTTCACTTTACAGTCTGTTTTGAAGAGGAAATATCCAACGGACATCCCAATAAGGTATGGACCCAACCTGGTCCATGGCTTGTCGTAAATTTTGTCGAAGAGGGCCAAAGGATCATCGATGCTTGGCATGTGATTATTAATTAAGGCAATGTAACCGGTAGTCAACCACGAGCTCACCATTAGCGTTACCACTGAGAAAGCTGCGATTTTGAAATGATTCGTTGCTAAAATCAATATCACTGCTCCCACTACGTAAAATTGTGTGTCATCTGCCACATACCAACTCCAAAGCATGCACTGTTAACAAACATTTTATAATTATTTATCTAACGTATTCAAGTAAAACTTATGTAATCTATGCAACTTGTTTTGAAAAACACCTGCTATATTAATCAGCAAACCTCGTAACTTCGCTTTAGGACAAACATTACTTTCTAGTGTTATTCAATGCGTTTTTATTAAACTAATGTATTTTTAAAAACATGTATTTTTGCATTATTATTAATTATTATTGTATTATTAATGTATTATTAATACACAGTGTGCTTAAAGTCGTTACTCGTAATCTTCAAAAGCAGATAAAACAATAGTCATCAGTTTTTTAAAACAAAATTAGGTACCTCGTTTTGTAATACAGTCCAACCTATGAACAGTTCCGCAGATTTGCACAAGGAATCAAAGGACGCTGGAGTAAGGACAAAAGAAATCGGAACTATTCGTAGCACTTTCGGTGGAACTATTCATATAGTTATTTTTATTTATTTAGTTCATTTTTATTTCATATAGTATTTTTTTTTGTCAAGATTCATCAAATACTTTATCTTTACGTTACTTTATCAGCAACAAAATGTTCATTTTGTTTGATGTGCACTAAAGGAAATGTATGCTTTAACATACAATAGTAACACATGCAAATTCTATTGATAAAATAGAATTTGGATAGTGAATAGATAGTGCGAATGGATTTGTATGAAAGCATCAATTTCCCCAAGTGTACATCAAAAATGTGTGATAAGGTGATGTTATCAAAAAGAGTTACCCTTATTTCATATTCTTCACGTGTCTATGAAAAGTACACTGCAAAAAATAGTGTCTTAGTTTATGACATTTAGAAGGTCAACTTCGAAGACATTTTTTGACGTCTTATATTTGCAGATATTAGAAATAAAAAATACTTCTATCCCCACAAGAGATTTATTTACCATTTGATCAACAGGGAAGAGAGTGTTGATGTACAATAAGTTTCTCCACCAATAATTCGGGCAATTGTAGTGATCAGCAGTTGGCGTCTCGAAGACTGCATTATAATGGAACCACTTCATGGTGACTTCAACGACTCCCAAAACAAACATATAAGGAGCCGTAAGTCTGGAGAATCTGTAGGCGAGGAACCCGATGAATTTCAAAAATCCAGCGACGAAACCTCGAGTACCTTGAGTGAGCTTATTCAAGTGTCCTTGGGCATTTGTCCGGAAGTAGAGAAAACTGACAAGCAGTCCGCCCATGAAGAAGAAGGTGTCGACGCTGAAGGCTCCATTCGTCACTGTTTGGAAAAGTACATTCTTCTCCACCACTCTACGATACTCCATGTTGTCCGAGTATTTGAAGATGACGATACAAGTGTGACCCAGAATGACCCACGCCATGGAAATCGCCCTCAGACCGTGCACCGTGCTTATCGTGTCCCTACCAACGTCCGAATCACAAATTGTCTTCATGTTGATTCGTACCGAAAAGGAGAGCAGCAATTCTTCGCAAACATCTGTTTTAGAAAGAGCGATTTATTTTAATGTTCTCTCTAAATTTGAATCAGTAGGAATCTACTAATTTCACAGCTAAAACTGAGCAACTAATTCAATTATAGTAAATTTCAACTGATTATTAGTTAAATTCTACTGATTCTCATTGAAATTCCACTATAGTATTAGTAAATTTTTAACTAATTTATAGTAGATAGTAGTAGATTAGATTTATTCTTCTTTAGTGTTACAGAATGTTTTACACTGATACTCCTGCCCTAGTAGGTATAGTAGTAATTTATAGTAATTTTACTATTTCCCAGTAGATTTTTACTAAATGAATTAGTTGCTCAGTTTTCACTATGAAATAGTAGATTTTTACTGTTTCAGATTTAGAGAGTTGGTTACATTTAGGATGTACAATTTTCAAATTTAAAAATTATAAATTTACAACTTTTATTTGCGCGATTTGTTATTTTTGAAATTTAGGTTTAATTCTTATGCAGGAAGGTTAATAGAAGGTTAATAGAATTATAATAAAAGGTTAATAGAGATAGAAGGCATTTTAAAAATAAAAGGTTAATGTTTGAAATGAGACTCCTATTGTCTACTTAAGAAACCGTATTTATAGTCGAGGAATTCTGTTAAAAATTCCCGTGATGTTCATTATAAGAGAGTGATAATTTCCAGTTGGGTAAATTTTACCATGCTGCTTCACAATTTTTACCAGATTTCCTATAATTTTTATGTAAAATCTGGTAAAATCAAGTACCTATGTCTGACTAATTATCACACTTTTATAGTAAATAGTACATGAATTTTGCCAGAATTTTCTTTCCGTGTAGATAAGAATGTTGCTATATTATATTTTTATATATATTGATATAGATATACAAATCATATTATATATTGATATAGATAGTGGTAGAAAAAGATTGATTCCAAGTTCAGTTTTAGAAACCAAACGTGTTATTCACAAAAGATATTATATAATTATTTGGTTAATGACAAATTAAAATTTGTCTGAAGGAAAGAAATTAATATTAAAAATTAAATTGATATTAAAATTAATATCAAACAATATGTTTAGCTATGGTAATTATTTAACATACTCAGTGTTTGGTAATCAGGAGTGGGTGATCGAAGACTACCCTCGTGGTCATTGTTATTATTTACTGGACTAGATCCGTTGACGATTGTTTCTGTTACTGGAACAGGAATGTAGACCTTATCTTCTAAAGCTGCGACATATTAATAAAAAAATCTTACGTTGTCTGTTAGTAGTCAGAAAAAAGAAAAAACAATCTGTCCTGTTCGGTTGCGAAAAGTCAAAATTTTCAGTCCAGATATAATTAAAATTAATACAATGAATTAAAATATAATCTTATGTTCTTTTATATTGTTTATTCTCTTTTATTTTATATTGTTTACACAGAAAAAAATAAGTCTTGTTTTTAGTCCACTTGGACTAAAATTTACCCTCAAATGTTTAATTTTAAGACCAAAACTTGACTGGATTCATCTTTTAGCCAAAATCTGAACTAGTTTTTAGTCTTATTAGCTTTCTAGGTATGATTACATTTAGACTTTATTTTTCTGTGTATTCTCTTTTATTTTATATTGTTTATTCTCTCTTTTATTTTATATTTTTTATTCTCTTTTATTTTATATTTTTTATTCTCTTTTATTTTTATTATTATTATTAAACTTTTAAACGAGCTACAGCAATAAAAAATGTCCTTTTGTACATTTTATATTTTTTATTCTTTTCTTTTATTATTTTTAATGTTATTTTTCTTTTAATTTATTCCGAGATTTATTCATTATTTGTATTCCTTTTCTTTTAATTTTTTCATTTCCATTACAGCCTGACTTATATGAAAGGTTTTTTTCATCTTTGTTAGAACAATCCGGGGTAGAAAATTATCATGCGCCGCTAGACTCTATATATGCAAATTCAGCATGGAGTCTTGGAAGTCTAGACTGGAACTAGACAGCGCCATAATTTTCTGTTGGGGTATAATTAGTATTCGATCGGTTAAAAGTTAAGAGCATTAATCGGTCTTCACAAATCAATGAAACTGATTAAAATATATTGGTGGCCAGGTCTGAATGTCTCAAGGGCAAGTATTTCCTGTGCCTGGAATCCTGTTTCTCAAGAATATCTACTTTATCCTCATGGACTTATATTGCGTTTATAGCCCTGAATTCTATATCTTTGATGGTGTAAAGTATTTACATTTCTTTAATTTATTAATTATAAATTCTTCACTTTATAAGTGTCTACACTATTACTGATAACATTGCACACAAAAACAAAATGTTAAATTGCAAGATGAACTTGGAGGCATATGCCTGTAGAATTCCAATTTACCTATGACGCTGAAGTTCGTAACGTTTATTTTTTCGTTTATGAAAAATGAAGAAACTAATTTTTGCTATTTTTAATTATTTATTTACAATTTTCAAAGATTCTGTTTTGCCTTATCTTTCTACGAAGTTGTTAAATAAATTCTGGAACAATGATTTATAAGCAAACAAAAATTTGCTGTTTAGTTTTTTGTTAACGAAAAAAAGATTTCTTCAGTACCATATTTACCTATTGGAATTTAAGAGATGTTGAATTGAAAAATAACATTTTGTTTTTTCTTTGCAGATTTTTGTACATATGTTATTTGTAATTCTTAAAACTGCAGTTTTAAGGATTAAAAAATTTGAAAGAATGTCAAGCTTTTTTGAATGATTGTTTTTGCTGGTCGAGAGAAACTTATGATTCGAGCGGGAAAGCAAGATTTAATGGATTGATAAAATTAGATTTAATTAGTGAAAAATATAAATTAACCATCTTACCATTTAACGGTTTGTGATTGCCATTTGTTAATTGTTCGAGTTTCGCATGCTTTTCTACGTCGCATGACTTTTTTTGTTTCTTTGCTAATTTCTTGAGGAGATAAAGATCGTAGCCTGTACCGGCGATCATTAGCACCAGGACCACCGCGCTCACGCCACTAAAATTGAAACGAAATTCCCACATTTTATTCTCACTTTCTTATTATTATCCAAAAAACTATCACTCATATGTTTCATTGTAAAAAGTTAACTATTATTTCTACTTCCAAGACTTGAGAGAAAATTTCCACTTTCGTGATATAACTTGACTGATCATAATCAGTTCAGTTTTATTGTTAGAAAGCTGATTCTTCCTTATTTCTTTAATCATACAGTTTTAAGATGAAAATGAATTATTTTTATTAAGCCAAGATTTTTTGAGCTGCGTATTTTCTGCTAAATTCTATAGGGTTTTTAATTTTATCCTTTGTGTTTTTATTTCTTTGTTTTATTTATATTTGCAAATATAAAGTTATTACATGTAATTTTATATTTTATATTTAACTTTATATTTGCAAATATAAATTTTATATTTAACTTTATATTTGCAAATGTAACATGTAATAATTTATAACTTTTTATACTTTAAAATAACAGGACAAATATTTGAATATTTTTGAGTTTTACTTACAATAGCGTCCAGAAAATTGAATCAGTGTACATATCATAATAATTACGTTGATCTCGAACACTTTCGACAAAAGAGTATTTTGCCGCAGCATCGCTAGCTGCAAGTTTTGCTATCGTAGCAACATCGGACGCGCTGCATGAAAATGGCAGACATACTCCTAGATGGATGAGTTTGTTCTAAAATTTAAAAAAAGTCAAAAATCGCACATTTTGAATATTGAATTACAAAGCTGCAAATTTATAAATATCTGTTTAAAGTATTTGAACTTGTTTAGTTTACCATAACTAGTGATGTTCCATTTAATGAAATTTTTAGTACAAAGAAGCCTAGAGGGTAGGGGGGATCATCGGGGACATCTTCAGGTAAATTACTAGATCCACTTTGACCTGCGTTTATTCTTCTTTTTGGTTCATTGTTAAATTCTTGCATTTCATCACTGGTAGATGTTGCATAAAATGTTCTCTTTTCGTTTCTCTTTCCAATAAAGTAACATTCTGTTGCTGATCCGGTAAAATAGGTATTTCCCCAAAAGTAGCCATTGGTGTACCTTCCGGATGCATCATCCACTGGAAGAATTGAGGAAATTGTTACTAATTGTGTTACGATACGAACATTCACTGAATGGAAAGATTTCTTGAATCAAACAAACATTTACACAAAAAAAAAACAAAATGTTCGTTTAATTTTATGTTTATTTAATTTTATTTAATGTTCGTTTAGAAACAATTTTATTCCTTTCAAGCTAATAACTTATTACAAAATGTTTGTTTGAATCAATCATAAATTTGGTTGAAACGAATATTTGATTTTATTAAACATACATTTGTTTTATTTTTTGTTTTATTTATTTTAAGTGTTTAGTACATTTCTGGAAAAATATCTATCTAGAATATAATTCTTGTTATACTCAATGTATAGTAAGAGTATATTTAATCAGACTGCATTTTAAAAATTATAGTTGAAAATTTTATGAAATTGTTGATAATTTAAGCTTCCGTATGAAAGTTGAGGATTTAACTATTAATTTTGTTGACGATATATTATTAAATCAGTAAATGAACTGTGGAGAAATTTATTTGTTCTAAAAACAGAGCTCGCATTCTTTAATTACACCCAATTCATTTCAAACAATTTACTCAATTAAAATGTTCCTTATCTCATAGAAAGTAACTGGACTTCCTAATGTTAAGTATAAAGAAATTTAATTTTTTTATCGGGAAGTTAGACAACTATAATGCAAAGTTGATGATTTTTGTTAATTTTTAATTAACAAAGTTTTGTGACTTAAAAATTTACAAAATTTTGTTAATTTAAAACCAGAAATATAAAAATAAATTTTGTTACATTTTCATTCCTCTTTGGAATCATTCTTTTTGTAACGCAATTTAAAAAATAACTTTTTTAATCTCGATAATTTTTGTGAGCATCTTTTTCACAAACGGCATACTTTAGATCGCTTTTTAAATACACTCAAAAAACAATCAATCTGCATCGAATTTTCTTTTATATTTTTTGTGAAAGACACGTATTACAAAAAAAATCGTATAAAAAAGGCTTGTTCTAAAATTAAAAACAATTAAATGACGAAACTTGGATTTTATAAAGTAAACAATTTTAAAAGTCTAAGGATACAATGCGAAAAAATTGTTTCGATAGAAATTCATTTGTTTGTTTTTTGTTTTACTGAAAAATGTGCAGATAAATTTGCGAAAATTTATCGCAAATTACAAAGCGAAAAAAAAGAAGTACAATCGAAAAAATGTATAGTTTAAATACAGAAAAGGTTTTTGACCTAAATACTAAGCACATTTACGACATTACAAATAGTACTCCTTATTTAAAGTGTCTTCTTTGTGTCAAATAATCTTTTCTTTATTTCATTTAGAAGCAAAGACAACTTTCTAATTTCTAATACATTGGTAGATTTGAAAAGTACTTGACACGGAATTAGCATATTAGTTTAATTCGAGCGCACACTTTTAGTTTCTATTGAGCTAACCGGATATATTCTCTACTGAAGACCAGCGAAAGTGTTCCGGATGATTTATTTAGGCCATCAATGATGTGACTCTCGCTTACGTGAATATAATCCTTTATTCAGAAAAGATCCTTATTTCGCATTTTATAACGATTGCGAAATGTCAATATTTTTTTTATCTTTAATTACTTTATTTAAGTATATTAGTCGGTTTTCATTTCAGTAGGTAAATAAATTTTAAATAATAAATTTAAATACATTTTAAATAAATAAATTTGGTTTTAACTGATATTAAAATTAATCAATTAACAAATTTATTCATAACACGATGATTAAAACATTTGACAGAAAGTAGTGTTTTCTGTAGTGAATGCATTCTTTTCCTTGAATTTATAAATAATTCCTATGTCGTGTAATTAATTAAACGCTTCACAAAGGAAACTTCAATAAATTCTTCTTTTAACTTCAGATTGTTACTCATAAGTCACAATCATTTTTTATACCACTCCTAGATGTTGCGATTAAAATATTTTTATGGCAATGGCAGTAAAATCTATTGCGATGTTTTAGAATTTTTATTTTCATGTTTTGGAATTTTTATTTTCATGTTTTAGAATTGTATATAGATACGATTTTATTATATAGAATTAATGTATAATTTGTTAGTTTTGAAGATTTTGATTATTCGAAAAATTGTAATATTGCACGGAAAATACTGAAATTACGATGAACTACAAAACCAATTAATATCCTACAGAAAAAACACTAGGAAAACACTTTTTTAGAATGTAATATAGATAAATTGAAACGATTATTTTTATATGCAATTAAACTTTAAAGCGATCTGAAGTACGCCATTTAAGGGTTGAAATTGGTGTAAATATTATCTTCATTTACGACGAGAAATACCAAGCATTAATTATTATTTATAATATAAATTTATATTTATAGTTCTAATTTCCCATGTAGGGTTTTCAAAATGGCCGAACATCGGGCGGATATTGGTCCAGACTTTGCCGATGATCGGCAAACAATTCGGCCAGATTACAGCCGAACTC